>JAQIXI010002238.1:0-10849 GCA_034700165.1 Galumnidae sp. Gr-Ori-00277
CGACACATACTTCACATAAAGTGCAACAAAAACCCAAAGAGGAAAACCTACGGCTACTAAACCAAAAAATTGCTGAATAAATAAATACGTCGGTATTAACCATAGAATTGATATTAAAAGGGAAAATCCTGACTCTGGGTCGAGATATCCTTTAAATTGCAGGATTAAATACATTGAACACATGATAAACATTAATAAAACATAGGTCTGTCGGACAGTATATTTAGTTAAGAAATGTATTATTAAATAAAGACGTTTATAGTGAGTGTCTGACAATTGAAAAGGAATTCGATTTTCGATGATATTCTGAATTAAATTAAATGCTCGGAGTTTTTTCTTCAACTCTTGAAGAAAAATAACTGTTGTTATGGCAAACACTGTTAATCCCGTTGAGGTTAGGATCAGCGCAAATATTGAGTTATTGTTTAGTTTATAAGTGAAGTCAATTGTGACACTTCTTATCGATCGAGTGTTGAAAAGTGCGGATAAACCCATTCGAATGAATGTTAAGAGAGATGACAGTCGACAGAGTGATACCCAAATGATTCTTTTGAGACTTGGATGACCATACACATATTCTTCAAAAGTAGAACATAAGTTGAAATTGTATTTATGTCCATATTTTCCCAAATTTTTCAGCGATTCACCAAGTTTCTTTATATCATCAACCTTGGTACTTTGTAGCTCTATATTTCTTTTGATTCTTGGTCGCACCCTGTTGTCGCGACTTTCATCTTAAACTTAATTAGATAAATTCAAATAATTGTTTATCTTACTAAGTTATTAATAATAAGTTATTATACTCACTCATGAAACTTAGCTTGTTTATTTAAATTGCTAAAATAAAATTTGAAAAATAAACGACTGAATAATATTGACTCTTGGAAATTATACTCAAAATGAACATCACTTAAACTAATGAATTTAAAATAGAATTTAGTTCCGAAACATTTAACAATATTTTAATAAAGTAGTGAATAATGTCTGAGAAATGGTAAATAAGTTAATATAAAATTAAATCACAAAAATTTCTGATTTAATACATTATTTCCGGTAACTTGCTGGGTTATGTTTACTTGCTCAGATTTTAAAAATTACGATTTTGTTGACTATTTTTTTAACTTTTATAACTATTGATGACTTCTTTGTTGATTTGAATGGAAGTCATATCGAACATTAATATAATTAAATATTATATATTCATTGATTTAATTATTGATTAAAATGTGAATAAATTTTATTTTAAATATAAAATTTTTGAACTTGATAATAAATCCTGTTTTAATTGAGATATCTCGTGATAGACATATTGACTAGGTCTTTTCTATTAAGAATAAGTCCTCATTTAAATGAGCTATCATTATATCAAATTTTTTTAAAATTGAGGACAACCTTTTTGTCACAAACACTAATTTTTACAAGGGATTAGTGATTTTGTAAGCACTAATAATTTTACCTAGTTAATTTTAATAATTTGAATATTTTCTCATTATAAATAAATAAAACTAATACAATTCTATTATTTAGGTTCCAAAAGAATTTACTTAAAATAATTAATTTTATATTTATTTTTAATTAAAATATTGTTAGCGTAAGTTGTCGTATGAATGTAAGGGCAATCATTCGAAATCTATTGCCGCACAGAAATTTAGTGTTTCCCCGGAATTAATATAAATATTTTAATTAAAAATGAATGTAAAATTAATTATCTTAATTAAATTCCTTTGAACTAAAATTATAGAATTCAATTAGTTTTATTCATTATTAATAAGAAACTAATCAAATTATTAAATTTAACAAGGTAAAACTAGTAGTGCCTATAAAAACACTAATCCTATATAAAAATTAGTGTTTGTGACAAAAAGGTAAAAATATTGATTTTTAAATTAATTTTTCTATTTTATATTTTCAATAAAATTTATTTAAATTATTGGAAAAAAGTTGTCAGGTTTACTTAAATTTTTTATCACTGGTAGAGCATACAATAAGATAAATAATTATATAAACATTATTTACCTTGGTTAATTGTAGCAAGGAAAATTCAAGATTTAAATTTTTTGGATTCGAGAACAACAAACATGTATTTTATATATTGTATATGTATTTCCAATAAATAATAATTTTATTAAAACCTTTAACCATTTATTCAGACATGGCCAATGGTTTCGGTCTCAGGGGAGGGTATTTTGGTAAACCTCGACAGACCTAGTGCCTGTCCATAGACGTAATGTTAAAGTTTTCCGGCGTCAGGGGGGTATTTTGAAATACCCCCCCCCCCTTGGCCATGCCTGCCTTTAACTAATAATGAAATAGATTTTTCAGCAAAAATTTAGAACTTTTTTATCTGGTGGGCCAATACTATTCAAATAATAATTTCAATTAATTTTTTAAAAATGTTATGTCAAAGTTACAGTTTTATAAAATAAACACTGTTTAATAATTATATATAATTATTTATCATAAAGTAAATCCTATTACTGGTTATAACCAATGTCAGGAGTTTAACATGTATTTTATAGAATTATATAGAAATTAATTTATCCCTCTTATTATGTTTTTCCAATTATTATATGAAAGATAAATTGCTGGATTAATAGGAATTATATCCAACAATATAAAAATTTTATAATAAATGTAGTTTCAAAGAAAGTGTTGTCTCTCAAATTGTTTAAAAAGTAATTCAAACAAAATTTTTTCAAAAATATTTACGAAATTCAAACATTATTTTCAAACAAAAAACTTTGATATCATTTCCTCTTTAAAATTTTAAAAATTATATATTAATAAATTACTGATATAATAATTTTAAGTTCAAATAGTTTTATTTTCGTTTTCAAATTTTTAATATATTTATTATAGACTGTAATATAAACTTAATATTTAATATAAATTATGTTTCCAAAATCAAAATTTTTAAAATGGATCAAGTAACTTTCTAGAAACCTTTGGTGGTATTTATAAATCATTTACAAAACTGATAAAGTAATGTTTGATTTTTCTTCAAAAATAAATAATATTTGTTTTATAATAAGATGCTTTAAATTTGTATTAAGATTGTTAAAAACTGTAAAATATTTAAAAATTATTTGTATAATATTAATATCAAATCTAATATAACATTTAGCCTAACTATTGAAGTCAATATTATAATATGAAATAAATCTAGATGATATAAAGTTTTATAATTTATATTCAAATAAAATGAATTAGAAAATAAAAATAAAGAATCAAGTTGTTCAATTTTTAATAATATTTACCGTTATATTAATAACATAAGGTATACAAATGAATAGAATAATTTGAACGGGATTCTATAGAAAGGGGTTTTGCAGGAAAATCTATTTTTTTCACCCACAATAATGTATTGGAAAACCTGAGCAGAGCTTAAAGAATATACATGACTTTTGTCATCAATTGGTGTCAACAGATGTGCTGTTAATAATGTTAAACCAAACATTCGAGTCATTAAATCAGAGTTTTGCCACAAATTAAACGATTGGCGGATGTGTTGAGACGTTGGGCCGTAAGAGTATTGCTTTTCATAGACTTTGGTAGTCCTCACTCTGTGGGAGGACTCGAAACTTATGACCCGTTGAATGAAAAAGTGATTCAAATCTGGAATAACAAAACCGTTGAGATTTATAAATACGATCCCAATTTTGTACCGTTTTGTACCTAAGGCAAACGCAAATGAGTCTGCAAAATAAAATAAGTTATTTGGTTTTTTATATAAAATGACAAGAGCAAATTTATAAAGGTTAACATAATTTAGATCTTATAAAGAAATTTCGTTTTATATTGTTTCTAATTTTATTTAATGAAAATCTTTGTCTTAATATTAAATTATTATATTCGGTATAATAATAACTAGATCATTTTAATTTATTTAATAATAATTGTAAGATATTCTCTCCAGAAAAGTTAAACACTATTTTAAAAATGTAATTAAAATGATTATAAAAATTTTTTTATTAAAATAATGTTTCTAGAGAATAATTTATTATTTCGTATTCGTAATTTCTGCCCGTTTTTTATTTTTCAATATTCTTATTAACATAGAAAATATGAGATTGGTAAATTAAAAATTCTAAAAATTTAAATTATTTACTAATTTTGCGGATTCTTAGTAGTATAAAACATATTGGTAATACCATGTGTATGTTAAAATATACCAAGTGTTATTAATTTTTTTTAGAAATAATTCTAGACTTATTTGTATTTAAATTCCGAGTGCTATCAAGAAATTTCAACTTGCATTTTGCTTTGGAATAGCATTTTAGTGATACTAAAGTTGAAAAATTTTGCAATTGTTCATGGTTAGCTTGATATTCAATATAAATTCAAATAACAATTTAGAATTGTTCTGAGTTGCACATTTTTATTAAAAACATTTTTTTATATTAAATTTAATGTAAAGTATGATATGAATTACAGTAATTTAATTATATTTCAAGTTTGATCTCAGGATTTTATTTTATTTTATTTTCTTAATTTACTAATAAAATTAAATTTTGAATTCTTTAAATAAAACATTTTATAATTACCGTTTTACCTGACTTTAAATTTCATGCAAGTATATCCCAGTTTGTGAAACCTTTAGGTTTCTCGGAACCTAGGGCAAGTATATGTCAGTACAATTGCCCCCTTCAGCGTCAATGATATATACTTGCCCCCAAATTCAACACATTCACCTCCATCTAAAGTTCTATAGCTTATAATGACAGCGATAGTATATTTTCACTAAAGGTGGGTCTCGTTTCTCGAATTCCCGGGTCTCAATCGGGAATTAGATTTCTCGATCTCGATCGGGTGCAGTCTCACCTAGGTTCGAGTCTCAAACGAGTCTCGAATGATTCAAAATAATTTTAAGTGTATTTAAAAACACAATATTAAACTGATTATTTTTATATTTTAAAAATACTTAAACCAAAATTAATTCTATAAACATTTGCTTTTAAATTCTTACTTACAATTTTTAATATGAATACATTTCTTTTTCTCTATTAGGTTTAAATGAATTCGAATAACTTTTATTTACCCTAGTCTACTCTCTATCTCAACCGGGAATTCCTTTTCGAGTTCCGGGAATTAATTTTGGCATCGAGACCAGCCACTAATTTTCACGCAATTGTACGCAATCATATTGTTAAACTAATTAATTTAAATTAATTCTTTTCTACTAAAATAATAGAATTTAATAACTTATTTTATTCATTTAAAACCAAAAAATAATCAAATTATTGAATTTAATTAGGTAAAACGATTAGGTCAAAATAAAAATAATTCCTATATTAAAATTAGTGTTAGTGACATAAAGTTAGTCCTAACCTTTTGGTTTGTCAATTTTTATCTGATATTTTACTTACTCAATTAGAATCACTAAATTTTAGAAAATAAAGTCTTGATTTTATAATCATTTAATTTTCTTAAGCCTTGACAAGCTTTAGAACATATGTTTTAGAAATTTGATTTGAAAATTTTAAATTTACCTAGTTAAAATAATATGCAAACTTTAAAAATTATTTTTATTATAATTCTGTTGATTATTAGTTTACTAAATTTTTAAAAAGCTTTAAATTGTCAAAATGTTAAGGAATATTTCATAACCAAAATTTTTGAAAATGGATGAAGTTAATTATTTATTAATTATTTATTTAAAGAAAATACTTTTTAAATTGATGTTTTATATATTTGGATAAATGTTCACAAACCTCAATAGGTGTGACTAAAATAAGGGGCAACTCTACCTAGATACAAATGCCCCCTCAGCGTGAACTAAAATATACTTGCATGCAATTTAAAGTCAGGTAAAACGAAATATATATAGTTTAAACCAATGACCAAAATTGTTAATAGGAATTTTTAGTATAATTTTAAAATAATTTGTATTTAAATTTACAGTATTTTAATGATATTTTATATTACTATAATTTATTATATTTTAATTATAAAATTATAATTCTATTAACAGAATGTTTATTAATTTAAAAATAAAACATTGACTCAACTTTTAAAGTTAAAAATTAATTTATATATGATGTTTTTTATATAAGATAATGTCCGAGAAAAATTAATCCGTGATCATTTTAAATAGTTACATTTTAAAATTTTATGATTTGTGTGCTTTAATTGAATTTATACTAAATTATAATCTATAAATGGATTGAAAAAATATGGATGATAGTCACTTCTATAAAGAATTAGTGCGAACTCATTAATTCAGTACAAAATGTGTGATAAGTTTTATAATTGCAATAAATATTTTATTAAATAAAATGCGATAAATATTTGTATTTCTCTGTTTGTCCGCCAACTGTTGGTACAACTGATAGACAAAAACATATTAGATTTAGAAAGAAAAGATATCATAAATGTCATTTAAAATCTAATGACAGTTAATTTTATTTAACTTAAAGTTTGATAAGTTTGTTATCTTTCGATTGTATTTTATATCACAAAAGAACTAAACGTTTACTAAATGTTCACTAAATTTTTTAAACTGATTGGAATAAACCCAAAGTAATCAGTGTATTAACCATTTGCTTAGTTATTCGATTTTAAATGAATTCAATTTATATACATTTTTTGAAAGATTTATTCTTGTTAACAATTTATGTGACATTTTTAAGAAATTTTAAGAATATATAGTCTTTCAGAATATTTGAAACAATATTTTTCATCATTATTTGAAAGATTTCTAATCTTTTCCTGGATAAACCTTTTGAAAAAGGTTTCGTCAGTACTTTTTAGAATAATTTTCTTGAATTTTAATGATTTAATTTCAGTTGTATTTATCATCCATTGATTTGAAAAGCTTAATATTTGTGAACAAATTGGTCGTTGTTTTGGATTTGAGCTCATCATTAACTTAATGATATCAACCAAATTATTCCATTTAATTTCATCAATATTTTCAAATATACTTTCGGGGCTTTAAAATAATATGAAAATTTAATTAATAAAAATAAGTAATAATTACTTACTTTGAAATAACTTTGATATCGAATAAATCGGTTGCAATTTTACCCAAACTATAAATATCTACTTTTGAATTATAACATGAACTTTCAATTTCCGGCGCCATATTATGTCTTGTTCCTTGATTGTTTGTGTGATCTTTTAATGTCAATCCAGCAAATTTTGCTAACCCGAAATCACATAATTTTAAGAATCTGTGATTAATAGGATTTTTAACAATTAAAACATTACTGGGTTTGAGGTCTCTGTGCATTATTTTAATAGGTTCTGATTCATGTAAATATTGCACGCATTCTAACAACTCTTTTAATAATTCACACGACATAAAATACTCGATGCAATCCATTGAATCGAAAGATTTTCTTCCAAAAAATACAGATTTTTTTCCAATAATATGTTCCAGGTTATCAGAACACAATTCCATTTTAATATAAAGATAACTTTTGTTATTATATTCTTTAATCCAATGATTAAAATATTTAACCACATATTGCTCATCGCACTTTGAAAGGATTTTAACTTCGCGCAATAATTCTGGGTCCTCACAATTAGATGAATCTAATCAAACAAATTAAATAAACATTAAAATTCAAAATCATACCTTCTATATTTATCATTTTAATTGCAAAAATACCACCATTTCTAATACGTTTAACTTTATATACAGTTCCAAAACCACCTGATCCCAATTTTGATATTATTTCTAAGTTGTTCTTTAAATATTTAGTACCAATATATTCGCTAATATACTTCTTTATTATTACATTATTTTTCACTCTAGAATTATTTCCAACATTTAGATTGTTGATTCGACAATCACTTATCAAAGGAGTATATTCATTTTTATTTCTTTTCAATTTTAGGATTTTAATAACCAATGGAACAATAATAATAATTATATAAATTATTATAATTATAAGTAAAATTTCCCAAATTTCCAATTTTCTGGATATATTAGATATAATACGATGTATAAACATCTGTCCATGAATTGAGTTATTCAATACAAAGTCATCTAATTCATCTGGTTCATTATCTATACGTTGGTAAGTTATTGTATGATTTATATTAATTGATCCTTTATAAGAACAATTAATTTCACTTTTCAATTCATTTTGAAAATTACCAAAAATTTTGTCATCGAAATACTTATTTTGCGAAAGAAGTGCTCTAAGTTTATTTGTTTCCAAATCTTGTGTTTCCAAAAATTTGGGACCAACACCTTTTATTATTAAATCAGCTTTGAATGGCTCTTGAAATTCTATTCTGTAAAATTTGTATAACACTTTGATTTTGTGTCTTGGTTGAATAAACAAAGTTTCATTGACTGAATATATGCTTATATTATCAGTTGTATTATAATTTATAAGAGAATCTTTTTCACCAGTCCATTTCCAATTGAGTGGCTTTTGAGAATGATTTATGAAATCTCCATTTTTAAACCATGTTGTTGTGTGTGTCTTTAGATCAATATCCATGTTTTTGCTCTGATTAATGGATTTTATTAAATTATCTTCTATGTGCAGTTCAAAACTTTCAGTTCTATTTACTTTATCTATAACTGATTGAAACACTGTTGTTTCTTTTTCATTTAAAAAGTCTCTTTCATATATTTCTTTGGTTGTATTTCCCTAAATTAATTTTAAAAAATTAATTATTAAGTCATTATAATATTAGATATAATGAGATATAATGTTGACAAGAAGTTAAACTTTGTAAAGTTAAATGTTTAACATATTTAATCTATCTTAAATATTAAAATACACTCCTATAGAAAATAATACGGTAAAACCTCTTCAAAATGAATACTTTTGTAACCAACAAACGTGTTCAATTTAGAGAGGTGTTGAGTATAGTGAAGTACCACCCGGTAAAATGGTTTGGGAATTGAATTTACTTTACCTGATCGGTTAATTTACCAGATCGGTACTTTACCGGATAAGTTGAGAATTTATATAGATTTCATTATTTTATTTATATATTTATATTATAATTTAATTTTGGATTTAACATACTTTCAAATTATCTTTTTGTCCAAGATATAAGTGTTTTGTAATGGAATAATTGATTTTATTATCTGGATGCAGTTTTATTAACCAGAGAAAATGTTCTAGTTCATAATCACTCGAGTAAGTATTATTAAACCCTTTCCAATTTAGCCAAAAGCTGTCTTCGGTTCCAGAAATTTCTTAAAAGTCATAATATATTAATTTATTATTTAATAAAAAATTTTAAATTACCTTTAGTAATACATTTAATCTTAAATGTATCTTGTTCAACAAAAAGAAATTGAAAAACACATTGATATACACCTTTAATTGAATAAGTGTTCTCATAATCCAAAAGTGAGGTTTCTTCGATTTTTACCCAAGATTGTTTATTGCTTATATCAAGTATTTTTAAAAATTTAGAACAATTTTGGCAAAAATATTCACCACTATATTTATTTTCAATACTGTAATATAATTCTTCATAAAGATTAATATTTTCACCATACAAATTTTTAATTTGTTTTTCTTGTGAAATTTTATTTAAAGAAGTAATTAACATTATTTTGATTAACACCTTTAATATATACATTGCTAAAATTTATAACAAACTTTTGTAAATAATATTTTTAAAGTTTAGAAAATTATTGTTAGTAAAGTAAGAGATGTTCTATTAATAGTAATACTATAAAACTGTATAAAAGAAAATAATGTAAAATTACTATCAGTTAAAAGTAAATGCATTTAACCTGATAAACTTTGTTATTAAATAATCAGGGATGGCAAATAAACTCGATCCCAGAGGGTGTTAGGGGTTATTTTGGTCTCGGTTCAAGGGCGTATTAGGGGGGTAATTTCAAAATCGCTAAAAATCGTATATTAGGTGTTTTTAGGTGTTTTGGCTATAAATACATACAATTCAATCATATTCAGCGTTTTTTATCACTTTTAATGCATAAAACTAAAGATTTTTGACAAAAAACGACTTTTTCCAACTTTGAAGATCTAAGTTACGAAAAAAGTCACTCTAAAAACAAGTTTTTTTTTACGTTTTAAAGCATTTTCTTACTAATTACAGCCATCTTTTGGTTTTTTCGCTCATTTTTTTCCCGATTTTCCAATATTTTAGCCAAAAGTCGAGGTGGCTCCTCTTGTGCTCATCCCAGGGGGTGGGTTATTTTGACGATTTTTCGCTCCAGGGGGTCAACTGGTAATACCCCCCCTATTTGCCATCCCTGAAATAAAGATTACTTTTATCTCTCAAAGGTCAATTTATTTATCTTTTATCGATTTTTGATTAGCTTAAATGGACAAATAATATAAGATATATGTTAAAAAAAGAATAAATTTAAGTTCTTATAAAAACTAAAGTTTCAAAAATTAAACTATATTTAAAAAATACAGGGCTATATTTGTATTCAATACTGTAATATATTTTTTCATGTAAATTAACATTTTCACCGTGCAAATTTTTTATTTGTTTTAATTGTGAAATTTTATTTAAAGAAGTAATTAATATTATTTTGATGAACAATTTTAATATATACATTGTTAAAATATATAACAAATCTTTATAAATGAAATTTTTTAAGTTCAGATATTTATTATTTGAGAAGTAAGAAATGTTCTTTTAATAGTAATACTATATAACTATAAAAGTAAAGAATGTAAAAGTATTATCAATTGAAAGTAAATGCTTTTAAGCTGATAACTTATGTTATTAAATAATGATTATTTAGGTCAATTTATTTATCATTTATTGATTTTTGATAAGCTTAAATTGCTTGATAAATAATATAAGATATATAAAACAAGGTTTGAGGGCAAAGCTATAATCACTACATTTATGACGATTTATTATTAAGATAGGGTACTCGAATAGG
>JAQIXI010002239.1:0-10849 GCA_034700165.1 Galumnidae sp. Gr-Ori-00277
TCAGCTGAATAAGTAATGGTTAGGCACTTATTCTTCTCTCATTTGCATTGAGTGCACATTTACTTTAAAACTCAGTCTCTTTTGATAGTATTTTTCTAATTTTTAATGGGATTATTATATGAGCCAAAGCTCATCACTAAATGCTCTTTAGATAAAAAAGTAAACGTAAAATACTATACAATAGAACAGAATAGCAGACAATCGTAACGACAAACTGCTATCAAAAACTCTTTCTCTTTTTGACATTAAATGTCAATAATTCGATCCGATATATGAAAAGAGAGGACGAAAAGAGTGAAAATGAGTGCACAGAACAGTTGCGGATATAAACTCTCTCTTTCCATGAGTTGGTCCATAGTTTTGAAAAGCGAGAGTCAATCGGATCAGTAAAATAAATCCGAGAGAATAGAAGTGGAGATCAAAAGTTAAAGTCAGCTCTAATTCATTTCATATCAGATGTGACTCTTTTTCCGTCTGTCTATCATTTGTCGGAGTATTTACTCTTAACTTAATTGCAAAAACGAGTCTATGATTTGAAAGCTCTGGAAATCAGAGTTCAAATAAAACTAATAAAAACTGATTATATTTCACTAAATTTCTATTTATTTTCAAAAGCCTTTCATCTAAAATATGGTTTTCCAGTGCAACTGACCTGAGATGTTGTGCTAACATCAGAGCCTATGTTCCAAATGTCGCCTCTCATAAGAGGATTGCCTCCATTTTCAGGCCGTAATTCTTCGGATTCAAACTTTTTTCTGGTCTGTCGTATCATTGCTTGAATTGAAATAAAAACAATAATAAGAAAATCATTTCAAACAAAAAATTTAATTATTATTCAAATGAGTTCTTATTAGGAATACAGAAATGTTTCACAGTTTGAGATTTGAAACTAATCAGTAAAATATGTCAGAAATGGATGAATGAATGGATTGCACAGCATAGTCCTCATATTCATCCAGCATAATTTAAGGCTAATGTTAAAAGAGCAAGAAAATTTTACTAAAATAAATCATTTTGAGAGAAAAAGCAAATTATTTGACAGATTAGTTAATAAGAATATTTTTGGCCACTAATTGCAAGAATGGATTAAAACTAAATAATTTTCTTCAAAACAGAGTAAAACATAAATTGATTTTTTGGCTCATTTTCAGATTCCAGCAAAAAGTTTACTCATTTCTTAACTAATTTTTTTTAATAAAATAATTTTTTTTCATAAAAAAAGTTTAGAATTAGAAAAATATAAAGAAATTTAGATAAGAATCAGTGTTGAGATATAAGAGAAATAATATATTAATTTGAAGTCATTTCAAGAGATGAAGAAAACTCTAAAATGAAGTTAAAATAATAATAATAAAAAGAGAAAATATTTGTCATACGTTTAGAAATAATGATTATTTGGCTCTTATTTAATGCATTAATACATATGAGAAATGATTAAAGAGAATGAGTTTTATGTGGTTTGCATTTCAAAGAGTTTTCAATAAAAGTTATGTTTTAAAGTGTTTTGCGATGAAACACATGAATAGAAAATTATTTTTTTATTGCATTTAATGATTATTGCGTTTAAATTACAACTTTAAGAAGTAATATAAATAATAAAATAAATAATTTATTCTGATTTGCAAAAACATATCATAAGAGAGAGACTGAAAATCAACAAAAAGAGAGAACTTTAATAAAATCTGATAAATAAAACAAAAAACTAAATCAGAAATTATTGCATACATACAGGTTTGAGAATATATTTACTCTATAAAAAAGTGTGCTCGACTATTGTAAGCTAGAGCTCGGCTAAGAATTTTCATTTGCAAACCCTTTAAAAGTAAAAAAAGGAGAGAAAAAACATTCGTATAAATAAAAGAAATACTAAAATAAAGAGTAAATCTCATCAAATATTTGAACGGAAAGCCTTTCAAAAGGTGAGCATTCATTTGGTTAATTGCATAGAAATTTAATGGGAATCCAATATAAATCTTAAAAGTATATATTGTAATACCTGTTAGCCTTGAGTGACGGTTTTGTTTAACCCTTTGAAATGTCTATAAAAGAGATGGAGAGACAAAAAAATAATGCTTTTGAGATGAGCTTCAGATAAGTTTTAAATAAATGAATAAACGAATAGCAAAACGAAAAACAGTATAAAAATCACAATTCAGTGCTTAATATATTCAGTACTGATTTCTAACTTTTTTTTCGCCTTTTTTTCTCTTCTCTTTGACTCTGAGTTCGGTCTTTAATATTCGTTTATTTATTTAATGTCTATAAATAAATTTTCGTTTCGGATCAGTTATAAAACAAACCTCCCATCGAGAATATGGCAATTTTTTCTGAAATGATGAACACCGAGACTCGAATCGCTCATTACTTTCTGATGAGTCGTTTGAATGGTATGCGAAGTCGCTTAATCTATAGGAAGAGTTTTTTTTTTGTTAAAACAAATATTGATAATTATTTAACTGTTCTGAGCCTTTGAGTGAGAAATTGCTTTTTAGTTACACTTTTTAGTTATATTTTAAAATTAAATTATAATTAAATGTAATTCAATCACATAATTGAATAGAAATTAGAAAATTTCTGTTCATTTGTCTGTAAATGGAATCTCTTCTCTAAGACAACGGCAGCCGACCGTTTGTGCACTGCTATCACATAACCAGTGCTTTTGTGATGTTTTTATGTCTATTTCTATATATTTGAGTTCAAAGATATTTATCGGAAATTTTTCTTCAAAACATTTGAGAGAAATTGTATTCAAATAAAATAAATGTAAAATGTGTTCACAATTTGCCTAAAAATGGTATTGAATTTTATCGTTCAATAATCGTTAAAAAAGAGGGAAATCTGTCACTAATTTCAAAGCAATGTTCCAAATGACCAGAGTTTAAGTGTAAGTAAAATCAATTAAGTGTTTAATTTAAGGCGAGTTCTAATGAAAAATATTAGTGAAAATGTTGTGCAAAATCAGATATAATGCGAATCAGTGTCGATAAGTGAACAGAATATTCTTGTAGTGGTTGTACTCCTCTTTTCTCACAGATTTTTTCGTTTGATATAACAGAGGCTCACTTTTGGTATTCGGAGAATTGCCAATAAAAAGGCTGTTGTGTTGGGGCTGTTGAGCATCACTGATCACCAAAAATGAGATGAGCTCTTCAGCTCTTCACTCAGGGAGAAGAGGAGCGGGAGATCGAGGAAAAAAAGGATCGGAGAAAACTCATCTCTTTTTTATAAGTGAACGCTTACTAAGCATTGGATTACGGAATAGTAAAAAACAATTGCAATGAAATGTTAAACATATTATGTTTTATGAAATTTTATTCTTTATTCCGATCTCTTGAGGCTCACATTTTTGGCAATTTTTTTAAAATAAATTTTTTATTTGATATTTGAGTGAATGAAGAGAAGGGAAAGACTTTTAGTTAGAACTATAGAAGGCTTTCAGAGTTGAAACTTAATTGAATTTTACAATAATTGAGATGTGATTTCATGTTTAGATCACTTACTTTCTAAGTGTTTCGACTTTATGTACCTCTTCATAGAAATGGCTTCTTATGTCCACTCCTTCTAATGATATGGAACAAAGAGGACACGACAGAGGCTGTGATGGAGACCGACACCAGTTGTTTGATCCGATTGCTGTCATATAAGTATAAGTTATGAGTTTATTAATTATGGCTTAAAAAATAGGATAAAGTTATGAATGAGGTCTGCACTGATTGAACGCACAGGTGGTTGTCGTGAATAAAGAAAAATATTCAAGGCAATTTCCATATTTTCAACTTATTTCAAGTGATTTAAATTCCTAAATACTCCTTAATATTTGAGTTTTTCAACAGAAAAGTCAAGTTCTCATTAAATGATATTTGAGCAAGAATAAATTTAACATAACTCCAATAATTTCATTTTTTATGATAAAATTTAAATTAGTTTCAATTTCTATTCGTATAACAACTAGATTACTTTTCTAAGAACTTTTTATTACAAGAATAAAAACATTTAATTTGAAAATTGAGCCAAAATATATTCGAGGCACAAATACAGAGCTATCAGTGAATACTGTAGTATAAAAGGAGTTACAAAAAAAGTTAATTGAGGTAAAGCCTAAAATAGAGTTAATGTCAAAATCGAGTAATGATTGAAATCTCGGATTTTTGAGGCAATTAAGAGATATTTGAATGAATATTTTGGGGGAAAATTCTCTTTAGAGGAACGACACATAACGGCCGCCACTCTATAACAACAGATTTTAATTGCAGTGCACTTTCACTGTCTCAGAGCTCGGGGTTATATCTCTTGGTTTGGGTACTTAAATTGATTCCATTGTCTCAAAAGCATTGCTTAAAATAGTCAACTGATATAATAGACTGAAAAGTCGTTAACTTCTTATCGCAAGTATTCAATTGGTTTTGGAATATCCCATAAAAACAAATATTTCTGGGATTTTGTTTCCCTTAAAATAATTATTTCATTTAAAATAATATTTCAAATAAAATAAGTGAAGAAAAAAGTATTTTTCAGTTTAATTGTGTGTAAATGTTTACTGATAAAAGGGAACAGAATATGAATAAAAAGTGATTCTATTAATCAAAACAATTTAATTGCTTTGGAATTAATCGGAAAAGTGATCGCAAAATCCATTTAAGGCAAAATAAAGGCTCAAACGAAAGGCTGAACACTAAATGGTTATGAATTTATTGATCGCAATAAACGTTTTTACGAAAATAAATAACAAAAGACTTAATAGTTTGGATACAAAACTCCGTTTTGAGTCAGAAATGGATTAAGAGTTTAGGGAATAACTATTGACTTCTAATTGATTGATATCTTAATTTGATGGATGACTTACAGGTTGACTGAACGGCTGGCGAGTCATTTGGCGTCGATGTCGACAAATCCGAGTCTCCAGAGATGTTCAACATTTTGCGTTTGAATGGAGGCGAAGATGTGAGACATTCATTATTTAATGCATTAAACATATTGTTTTGTGTATTGTGTAGGGGATGTCCAGTACTATGTCCAGAGTTGAATGGAAAAAGACAGCCCTGTTTTGCTGTGGGATAAGCGCTGTTAGTTCTGTGTCCAGTATTTAGTGGCGAAAAGACGGGTGGAAACCGTGAAAAATCTTCGGGAATTCGTTTGCCTAAAGTTATAAAGTAATTATCAATTCCTAGATATTTGTCCCCAAAATAACTGTTCATATGTCAGGTGAGCACTAAATATGTGTACAATAGAGAGAAACTCAGATATAATTACCAGAAATGTTTTGTGAGAAAGAATTGCCCAGAAATGACATTTGACGGGCGATGGCGGGTATGGCGTGCGGTGAGAAAAAGTTCGATAAATTGCTTCCAACTAATCCTGAATAAGGATTTTGCGCGTATATGGCGTGCAGTGGGAAACACATCGATGGCAGAGTAGACGGCGGGAAGCCGTGCACTGACGGGTCTTTGATTGCCGATGGCTTAAGCAGTGGTACTGATTGAAAGGTTGTGCGCGAAGGACTGGACACTGGCGATCGGTCCTGACTGAACGATGACGAGGCCTGCGGTGACGAATGAAGACTTGATGGAGACATCATTGAGACGGGAGATGACGGCGAAGACGACTTGGATGTGACGCAACCGTTAATCATTGCATTAGACAAGAATGCAATCAATGGTTAATTCGAATTGAATTTCACTAAATGTTTGTCAAAACAAAACTTTTGCCGATAAGTGACTCACTTTTCAAAAAAGTTATTCAAAAAATAAATACACAAAAAGTCAATTAATTGTTTTCACACAAAATATATATTCGATATCGAATGAGTTGAAAGGTTGGGTGATTTGGTGGCAATTACTGACCCTATAATCTATAATATATAATACTATAATACTATAATAGAGACAATTCGTAGATATTTATAAGTTTTATACAATTATATAGCATATGATATGAGGCCGTCCTCTACCGAATGTGCGGTAAGAACTGTTTGGGCGAACTTTTGCCTCAACTCTACTGACTTGGAGTACACTAATAGACTATATCATAGTCTCAGTTGGAAGTGGAGAGTGGGTCTTAAGAGAGTACTGGCTCTCAGTCGAAGTTCAGTTCGACTCAATACAGAGCAGACAAAAAGTTGCTTTCACTGAATCATGGACTGACTCCAAGCGCATGAGTTTGTCCAACACTACACAAGTTTAGGGCTGAAGGATCTGTGCCGGTGGTGTAGGCACTGCTCTATTTGGGAAGTGTACAGCACCGATACCACCAATGGAAGGTGAGAGTTGTTTAACTCCACTCAACTAAGTTTCTTGACGTACCACTAAAAGATAGACATCATTGGGTAGATCTGAAGAGAGTGTGCGCTCACATACCAAACAACACAATGTCATCACTTTATTGCAGATATTATTGATATACACTTTATATAAGTTTATATTAAAACAGAGAGACTTTCGGACAAAGAATTTAATATAATTTCAGACATTAATATAATTGAAATATTTTTCAAATTTTTATTAAATTCTTGTCTTTTATATAAAATAACAGAACATATACTTCAAGTTATGAGCGATGAACAGAATAGACTACTATTCCTTTGAGGTTATTCCAACTTAACTTTAAGTAAAACCACTTTTCACTTAAACTTTTCATCGATTGATATAATATTTTTAAATTTCACTAAAAATATGGAAATATTTTCATTTGAAATATGAGTTTAAATATTTGCAAATCATCTCAACTAACAAACAGTGTTTCGGTTGTCTTTAAAACATTTATAACTATTTTTAAATACATTCAAATGAAGAATGAATTTCACAATTTTCTTATCTGATGTTCATTTATAATATAAAAAGTAATTTGAGCTAATCATAAAAGTTTAATAGCACCATGATGATAAATAAACCCAGATTTCCAAATTTTTTACTTAAAAAGTAAATATTTTTGGAAATGTTTTATATGTATATGGAATGACTGAAACTGTTTTAGAGGGAAGTCTGTTGGAAGTCAAGGGGTTAATTAGCAGATGTTTTATAAACATTTATTTATTTGTCGTCAATAAAAGTGTCTTCAAATCAGAGTTCTCTGAACCTAATCTTTAAATATATAATTAAAAACACATCGATTTTGAACTAAAAAAATTGTTATTAACTCTGACTCTGAATCTTAAGTATTAAGAGGAATGGTTTCGATGGTATGAACCGTTGATAACAGGGGTTAATGCAATAATAATGAGAATGGTCAGTTTGGTCTTTTTGGTGATTTTGGTGAGTTTGTCAAATAACTCGAAAGGCTATTGAGTCGACTTCTTGTGAAGTGTACACAAAAGTAGACGAATGGAGCAATTATTTCATCACATGCTTTGGCACAGCATTTGTATTGTCTATTTGAATGTGACTTTGCACAGGTGTGCAACACATATCCATCGCCTTCTATGTTGAGGGGCAAAGTCACAGTCACTTTCGTAAAGTTGGACCATAGCTATGGATGGCATCCGATGAAAGGCACTGCCTTTTATGGTCGCAAAGGATTCAATTGAATATTTAGAAAAGGTTTTCGACATTTACTTCAAAACTAAACTAAACTACAATAATATTTCAGTCGGAATGAGAGGAGAGTGTATTGAATGACAAAATTTTGGCAAAAACTTTGTGATCCTTTCAAAGCTCACACTATTTTCGGGATGGCTTTGAATACCTCGAATCACAAAAAGTACAGCACAACCATTCATTCTTCGCAAACAGGATTACGACTACTTCTACTTTACATTATAACAAACACTCAGTTAAAGTGCATTATGTGATCCTTTTTTAACTGATCTAAAGAAATGCCTTTAATAGAGGCAAAGGTCCACAATCTTAAACCGCTTTTTGTGTTTCGCTCACCTAAAAACAGTTCGGATACAGTTTGCACTTCCATAAGAAATATATACTTTGCTTTTAGTAAATACTGTTTCACTTATGCCATAAACTATAGATTTTTTTAATATATATTTTTTTGTCAATGGATGGGATTAACTGCAACTCCAATACAAACGGACCACCTATTCCTTCAGTTCTCCCATTCCGACAATATTTAATCTTTAGTCAAATGTTTCTCCGCTTTAATACAATAAGAAAAGAGAAAATTTGTATCAAAAAAAAGTTTGAAAAGAGGGCAGACATATTGAGAAGTACTTCTGACAGTCGATTTTGTAGGCAATACCTCTCATCATAGCTGTCAATGGAGTGGAGAAACCTCTCTGTCTTTTTAACGAAAAGCTTAGGAATGAATGTTAGCTCAGGTCTTGTATTGAAAAAAGTATCGAAACAGCGTTTTGTGTCAGAAAAAGATTATATGACTTTTGATTTTGAACTGAAAATATTTTGGTTCGCATTTATTGCAACAAAACGTTTTGAGTGACAAAAAACATGCAAATGAGTGCCGAGCGATCGGCACAATCCGATTATGTGTGCATAAAATATTAGCTCACATTAACACAGTTTTCGTTTATTCTTAGAGTCACAACAAAAACTTATTATTAGGTTCGGGTAAAATACAAATCAAAACAGTATTGTGTTGTCTGTCCTCTAAGAGAGAGTTCAGAGACACTAACTATTTGTATACTTAACTGATTTGTCTGAATATAATTTTCACTTTTATTATAATTGGAATCTGTGCTAATACTCGGGTATTGCCTACTGTTTTGCTCATGGCTTAAGCTTTTCACCCAAAGCCATGGCTAGACTTCCGCTCATTTAGCAAACAAATGCAAATACCAGTACTGACTGTCATATCTCGGATTATATGACAGACGACTCGTGAGAATATCTTTTCTTTAAAAGTTGACGACTTTCATTCTGAGTATTTTTCAGTGTAACCCCTTTATAACCAAAATATTCTGTGCTTTCAATCAAATTAATAGTCATATAAGAATTAAAAGTCGTGAGAAAAGAGTGAATCACTGCATCTTTTATATGAAAGAAGGCATTGATTTGTTGAACGGTTTGTTTGCCAAACACTTAAAGGATTAAAATAAATGGTTTTTATAGATCTTTGACTCAGAATTTTATTGAAATAATTATTGTTTTTAATTTTGTTGATCTCTTTTGGCATTACTTTAATATAATGTGTAAAACATTAATAAAATGAATTTAAATTCTGACTAATAATAAGTTAAGTATCGCTAAATTCATGGCTTAACTCATGCGGAGAATTGAAAACATTCTTCATTTGTTTGAAGCACTCAATCGATTTGTTAATAGAGGAAAACAACAGACAATTCACAGCAATAGACGAAAGGATGAGAAATGAGACCACAATTTAAGCTAACATTACATTCATGATAATAGTTCCATGGTATATAAAACTCAACGCTTTTTGTCTTATGGGTTACATAACATTCAGGGGAGAGAGAGAGAGAGAGAGAGAGAGAGAGAGAGAGAGAGAGAGAGAGAGAGAGAGAGAGAGAGAGAAATGTAGGGTTAGTAAGCCTCTGCTCTTTGCAATGGCATCAACACATGAACGGCACAATCATTATTGAAATGATGGTTTGTCTTATGCGTTACATAAACTACACTTTACTCTACTTTACTGCTTATGTATTCACAAAGAACTGCATTTTTCAACTGTTCTCTCACTTGAAGTCAGTTAACTTTATTCGTGTTATTTTGGTTATGTTTCGCATACGACTTACTGAGAGGTACGGAAAGCCAATAATGTCCATCTGTTTAACCATTTTAGTGATCA
This sequence comes from Galumnidae sp. Gr-Ori-00277, assembly GCA_034700165.1. Classification (NCBI taxonomy): domain Eukaryota; kingdom Metazoa; phylum Arthropoda; class Arachnida; order Sarcoptiformes; family Galumnidae; species Galumnidae sp. Gr-Ori-00277. Next base: position 9,709 of record JAQIXI010002239.1, read on the forward strand.
ACTGTCCTCTCCTCGACATCACACAATTCAAGTGCCCAATAATACGGTCTAACTCTGGTTTTCCATTTGAAATATACACTTATCCTATTTAGAAAGTGACATTGTTCATTTTAAATAGTATATTACAGTGCAATATAATTGGCATAATTTGTGACTTAACTCTTAGGCTATTATCTGAACCCTTTTAAACATAATGAGCGCAAAACCTTTAAAACCTGAATGTGAGCGACAAATTGGTTACTCATTTTTGTCAGCTTTAGTTTATTGAAGTCGTTTTTGTATAGCAGTCAGTAGTGGTAGTCGTTTGATATGCTCTTTGGTCTTAACATTATATTGAAAGACATTGTGATTGCAGTTCCAGAGAAGAGAAAAACACATTTTCTGGTCATATATTTGTGAGTGAATGGCATTTGCGGTCACTATTTTTCATATATTAAACGGCCGTAAGTTTAGAGTCATTTAAGTATATTTTTGACACTTTTCTGTCCAAATGTATATTCACTTCTCGAAAGCCATTTAAGTTATTTATGTAGAAAAACAGTGAAAAACTTAGGAAACACTTCTAGTATTTGTATGTTTGGCGAGAATTTGGTCAATGAGTGCATTGAATGGCTAAAAGTATTTCTCAATTGTATTATTAGGTAATTGAAGAGAGGGCTCAATAGTTACGACAAAATTTACTGATTTCTTTGGGACTGTCACTACTTCACAATCAAAAGATGCCTTTTGTGAGCCATGAGATGCCATTTGGAGGACCAGTAGTTGATAGCCATAAAGTTCAGTCAAGCGATCACTTAATGTGTTTCCACTTTTCGTCGATTCAATACCTGATTAAAGCTAAATGATTCGAACCCGTATTCATCCCTTAAGAATACCTAAATAGGTGTTGACTTCCAGGTGTGTCACAAAAGTGATGAAAGACTCTCCAAAGAGACTCTCATATGTTTAGTCACTTAAGAAAATGTGTGAATCATTCGAACAATAATTTTTAGGGAATTCCTCCGATTCTGATTCACAATCAAAACGCTGTGTTTCGGCCCATAAATTACATTATTATTGTTCGCTAAAAGTAATTCCCATTCGTTTCAATGAATCTGCTCCAGATAAACATCTCTCTCTCTCTCTCTCTCTCTCTCTCTCT
>JAQIXI010002240.1:0-10847 GCA_034700165.1 Galumnidae sp. Gr-Ori-00277
CTGAATCTATATATTTGGCTGTTTGTCTAGGGGTCGATTCAGAGTCCGGTTGACTCTCAGCTCAATTGTGTCTCTGATGTGTGCCTTCGATGGCAAAAGTAAATTGTCTTATAGACGATAAGATATCGTTCGCTGTGACTCTCAAACGTTTGAGAGTTCGTTCCACTGGTCTTTCAGACCCCACCCGATCACTTAACAATGATCGACACTGTCTTTGAAGTGTCTTTTAAGGCACTTCTGGTTCACAACTGGTCTTCAGACCCGACTCGTAAGAGTCACTGCAATCGGTGACACCGACGACTGTAGACTGAGCTCTCCCAGAGTCAGTCCTTCAAATTCTCGACAATAAACGTTAAAAACTATTAATAACTAAAACTGTTTTAAACGATAAAAACTATTTAAACTCTAAAAACCAATAGTTGACCGCAACTCATGACATGTCAACTATTGATGAACACAAAGGACTAGAGTTGGCCGCAACTAATGACTGGCACCAACTCTTTACGGAACTAATCTTGTAAACACTCAGTAACTACAAGACCAGGTTTGTATCGGACCCCGCAACGATACTGTGGACGATACCACAAGAGCAGTGGGCGATACCACTGACGTCGGCCGCAACTGATGACAGACACCAACGATTTATGTCCGGAACCCCGCGACGGACAGAGTATTGGCTGCTCACTGAGACAGTGATTCTCCAGTTAATAGTATTAACACAACCGCTCAGTTAAGAGACAAACCAAAAACTGAATATTTATTGTGAAAAGGGTTGACTCGAAGGCTCGCCTTTGAGTCAATTACAAGTTTTTGTGTTTCAACTGAATTCTGAATTATAATCAAAGTTTGAGTCAAAATGATAACAATTGAGTCAATTGTGGAAAATTATGAGTATTAATACAACTGTATTGAGATTATGAGCCATAGCTCTGATATGAAGTGAACCATAAGGTGAACGGAATGCAAAAATATTGAATTGTATTTTCTGATCAGAGCATTACCCAAAGTGTTTTAATCTAAGTTGAGACATAGGGCCTATCATATGTCCCAATATAAGATATTTATAGTTTATCAATTTGAATGAGTTTTTAATAGTTTGTCACATCTAAATAGAAGTTTTATTTTCTTTTTACAGAATGAGAATCGGTTGAGCAGTTTTGGAGAAATTCAAATTCTCTGTGGCGCTTTTTTTTGAAAACCCCTAATACTTATATTTATATAATTATAGCCAAAAGCCTTTAAAACTGAATTCTTATTTAAAATATTCATTTTCATTGTGTCTGAATTTGAATAGAATTTATTAAGATGAGACCTGGATCAAATTGTTTAGTTTGAAGTTTTAAATTTACTTTAAATCTAGAATACAAACTATTTGTTTCCGAATGTTATGGTATTTCAATATATGCTTTTTATATTAAACTTTCATTTTGGAAATACTAATTTTAGCCAATTGAATTGAACTAGAGTCAAATGACCCGAACCACTATCCAATATTGACTGTATTTTAAAATAGAGTTCAAATCAGATCAACAAATATATGAAACCAAAATAAAAAGTTTAAAATTTGTAAACAATAATCTCTCTCCCTCTCCTCTTTTCCTCCCCCTCTCCCTCCCTCTCCTTTCAAATTTAATAAAAAATTGTAGAAATAGTAAGAAAACAAACCAAAAAAATTATTGAAAAGTTGGGATTCGTTAGTATTTGAAGAATGTTTTGAAGGGTTTGAATGTTAGAACATTAACTTTTGTTGGAAATTGTGGTAATTGTAATGCCTTTTGCGGTCACATCGAGTTGTATGAACTGCACGTCGTTGTGATTTTGCTCAAATGCTTCAGAGATTAAAAGTTAAGTTTAACTTATCTCAAGTCGCGTTCACTCAAATTGCTTTCAATTAGACTTCAGTACTGATTGATCGGAAAAAGTCGGCTATAGATCGAAAACTAATACTTCCAAAAGAGATATAAATCATAATCTCTTTTACTCATTCACTTCAGATCTCAGTTCTATTTCTTTTGAGAAGTAACTGATTTCAAGTTTTGACTAAAACTTATACTTAACACAAGTTTTCTTAAAATTAATTCAAAATATATTTAAATTTTTCATTAATAAAATAATTGTCGAAAATTTTGTCTCACTTTTTGTCTAAACTTTAAATTAATTTCAAAACAAAAATGTTTGCTATTGTGATGGCGTGCCTTCTCTTTGCATTAGTGGCAGCCGTGCCTTTGCCCCTTCCTATTGATTCATCACTAGATATATATCCCAAACCAATCATTTCTGATATTAAAAGAGACTCTTCCGCTAATTTAGAGGTAAGTGTTATTTGAAAATAATTTTGGTTTATTAGAATAAATTTTTTGTTTAATAATTTATTAATTTTTTGTATAAATTTATAATTTATAAGTGTTTGCCTTCACTACACAACCTTTTATGAAAGTTTTGCATTATTTACAAAATAATAGAATTCTTTTTTGAAACTTTTAGTTTTAAAAATGGGATTATCTTGCTATAACCACAAAATATTGAATGAACAGAATAAAACCACAATAAAATTTTTTAATTTAATTTTTGCATCAAAAGCTTAATTAAAAGGTATCCAAGAAATGCTTTTTTGCCAAAATTCAATTATTTGTTTTATTTCTTAATTTAATAACGTTTTGCGCTAAACTTCTTTATTTTATCATTTAGTTTATAATATTTAAACTTATTTGTGAATAAACTATTTATTTACATAAAATATATTAAAATCTTGGGATTAATTTTTTGTTGAAAAACATTTGAATCAAAATTTATTTAATAATTTTATTCCAATTCTTTATAATAAATTAAATGATTTTAATATAAAATTGTATATATTTTTATGAATATTGTTTTTAATAAACCCATTTTGGATTATCTTTGGATGTTTTTACCAATTTTTGGATGATTTCATTAACTATTTGGAATGTATACAATCAATCACTAAAATGAATTGTTTTAATAGTTTTGGTTTTCAAATTTAGTATATAATATAAGGTTAGTCAATAAAACTTGTACTTGATTAGATCGGTCATCATTTGTAAATTTATAATTATTAAAATGATCAAAATATCGATTCTTTATTAAGTATTGTTATCAATTGGATTCCTATATATTACTCCTAATGGAAATCTCTGTATGGGAATCCCATTGAGAGAAATTTTAGAGAAACTTTCTAGAAACTTTCTAGGTGATTTTCGAAATACGAGAAATTTTCGTACACTAGTTTTTGTGCACTTTTGATAAGTGAACTAAAATTTGACTAAAAGTTTCTTTTTGGAAATTTTTGATATTTTTCAGAAAAATTCTTATAAAAAAGTTTATTAAACATTTAAAAACATTTTAAAATAGACTGAAGTGTTTTAAAATGTTTTTTAGGAAACTTTTTATGAACTAAAGAATTTTCCCCACAAATGGAAAGTGAAAAACCCATTCCTCCTAAACTTATTTTTAGGAAACCCCCGACTTTTAATAAATTAAAGTTTTAATATATTTTAAATAATTGATATCCAAAATAAAATTTTTATTGTTTTTAGTGTTATTGTTTACTATTTAAAATAAACAACCTAGTGTATCTTCTAATATTAAAATAAATGACAAAATTTTTTGCTTAAAAAGTCTAAAATTCTCCAAAAATATCATATATTTTGTCACATTTGAAGGAAAACAGAGGCGTATAATCGATATTAAATTCTCTAACAAAGCGATGACCACTTTTTTCAATTTAAGTGATTAGAAATTTTAATAAAACTTTAGTTGTCGTTAACCCATAACTCAGTTTCTATTTTGACAACAAAATTGCGAATTTAAACCATTTTATTGAAAATTCAATATCCAGTCAAAGATCAGAGCAATGAATGTCTAAAAATGTTTACTCTATTAGATTCAAAGTCAAATATATTAGAATTTTAGAGCAAATATCCGGATTTTTTGGTCATTTATTTCTTATGAAACATTTTTTTGGCAAAAATATAATGCCTTCGATAATGTTTTTAAAAAAGTATTCTAGTTGAATCTAATTTTATCTTTTTCAAAAGATATTACTTATTTCTTATATATGTTTTAAACATTTGTCGTTAATTTAAGTTTTAATTTTGAGCCCTTTCTTTGGCTCATAGAAAGAATTTCTAATTTGTTTGTGTCATATGTTATAAAAAAATTCAAGATTTCGACAAACATTTTAACAGACGATTGAAGAAAATTAAATTTGAAATCAAAATAATATCTAAAATACGTTTACTTCAAAATATGTGACCATTTATTTAATAATTAAATAAATGGTATAAATATTTATAAACAGTTTTGAGAGAAGTTTTGCTTTTAAGCCAAATAAAAGCTAATTAAATATTAATTAATATTTTTTTTCATAAATTATTAATTAATATAATAGAAATTGAGCTAAAAAATTTTGAAATAAAAATACAGATAATTGTCCTGTCGTCTCATCAAAAACATTAACACTCACACGACTTTATTTACCTAGATAAATTACATTAAATCTCAACGAGGAAAGATCAAAAGTGAGCGGTAACTCTCGGTATTAATATAAAGCTTATGGTTTTCCCTTAAAATATTTTTAAAATAAATTTAATTAAATGTTTAATTAGATTCTATTCGTCTATTAATTTAGTTCTAGTTTACCAAGACAAATAGTGGTGTAAGTCCTACGCGACTTTCATAGAGAAAGTATTGTTAGTGTTTTTGAGACGACACCGATAATTGACAATCAGTGCTCATTTGGTTTGAGAAAAAATACACTCCACAACCAAGTTTTGTGAAGTCCAAGTTCTATGAACTGACTAAGTTTTATGAACTTAATTTCATAACCACTTACATAGAGGTAATGTTAAAAGTATACCAACTTTTATGAACTGACCAGGTTTTGTCAACTAAAAGGTCTAAAAGGGGCTGACTTCACAAAACTTGGTTGTGGACAGTATTAACCAAAATTTTTTTTATTAGCAATTGAATAAAAATTAATGGGAAAAATTATAATTAATCAAATGAATCATTTTAGATTTACTTGTTTAAATGTTTTAAAAGTATTTTCAATAATTTTTTTATTTATAATAAATTCCTAATTTGATTATTCAAAACAAATATAATTAATTGTTTTAATCAAATTTTATTTGACTCAAAATAATGTTTTTCTTTAGTTTTATTAAATTAAGATAAAAATTACAATTATTTTCAAACGTTATCCTAGGTAAATGAATCCGTGTTTCGATCGATACAAAAGTAATGCCGAAACTTCCATTGAGTTTTCAGACCGTAATAGAGACAAACGATTATTGACTGAAAACTAGTGTTGTTTCAGTTAACTGAAACTGAATAGAAATCAAAATATTTTTTTAGAACTGAATAGAAATTAAAAAACCGGAACTGAAACAACACAACTGAAAACTCATGTAAATGAGCAAAACTCTTGATAAAAGTGACCATGACAAACTGAACAGTTTGGGGTAAAGATCTGTATTTGTTGTCCACCTTTTTAGCACAAATTTTAATAAGAGATTTGTGTCAGGGTTGACACAAATCCAATTACCTAGTTATTTTTTATAAATTGATTATTTATTCACTTAAAATGAAAATCTATTATTTTTGTCAAAAAAATTTAATTAAAATAATTAATTTTAATTTTATTTCGTAATAAATTATGGGTACGCTTAGTCACTGTATAAAAAATGAGCGGAAATTGCTGGGAGTTATTACCCCTTGGAAATTGTTGTCACTTCGGTAAGAGTTTCATATAAAATTTGTACAAAAAAATAGACATAAGATTTGTGTCACCACTTCTTTACTCGAATTCATAGAATTCATAGAATTCATAGAATTCATAGTCTTTTGTAGAATTTGTGAATAAAATATCAATTTATTGGAGTAAATTCTAAACAATTCTAGACAAGTAAGCTTTCCTTGTTCAAATATGCATATATTTTTACCTTGATAATTATTCTGAGACATGAATATATTCATAGTTTAAAATTTACTTCAATTCAATAATTATTATTAATAATTAATATATATTTTATATTCACTCAAACTCTAAGAATAAAAAGGAGATAATCATCCGATAAGGCCATTGACAAAGAAAAACAGTTATAAATGAGTTCTGAGGTAGAGTTCCAACTTTTGAACCCTTCCCTTGCGGGACCCTTACGGGTCCCTTTACTCTTAAGGGACCCGTAAGGGAAGGTTTGGTAAAATTTAAGTAAGGGAAGGGAATCCCTTTTAGTTTTGGCTAAATCCTTAACCCGTTGTACTCTAATACTTTATACAATTAATAGATGAAGAGCTCTGCAAATAAAGAGATTTAATAATATTTTTTGTGACAAAAATTATTTTTTATTCACTTAAAGATTTTTTTAAATGAAAGCAATTGATTTAATATTAATTTGAATGAAAAGATAAGTGTATTTCCCTTTCATTTTAGATAATTTTTGTTTTAAGGGAAGGGAAGGGACGGGAAGGGTTGGAAAAGTTGTCAAAACTTGGAACTCTATTCTGAGGGCTTGTATCAAGAGACCACGGACCATGGACCAAACTTTATCTCATACAATCGCGTTCAAAACCCCTTACAATGTATTTTTGGCTATAAAATTCCTCATGCTTGATCAAATTTATTCCATTATAACAACTATGGTTTTAGCAGAATTTTATTCCATCAAAAAATAAACTTTGTTAAAAATAGAGATAATAGAAAATCCCAAAACACCTATCAATTCATTTTTAATGATCTATAAAATGAGATCTAAAATAATATTTTATCATGCTTAGTTTTTTAGTTATGAAAGATGACTTATTTTATGTGATAATGTTAAAATTATTCAAGGTAAAGAGTTTATTTTTTGATGGAATAAATTTCAGCCAAAATCATAGTTGCAGTTAAAAAATAAATTTGATCAAGCATATGTGAGAGATTTTATAGCCAAAAATCCATTGTAGGGGTTTTTGAACGCGATTGTATGAGATAAAGTTTGGTCCATGGTCCGTGGTCCCTCGATACATTTTCATGGTCCGTGGTCCCTTGATACAAACCCCTATTCTGAGTGATAAAAAATATTGCGCACATATTTATTCAAATTTTGTTGAAAAACACGATTTACCAGGGTACTATAATTAATGCTATAACCATTCATTAAATACTTATTATAACTTACTATTAATAAATTGCTCGTCTCATCCAAACAAAACAAATAACTCATTCATCACTTTTCTGTTCGACCAATATTTCTCAGGATTTTGACCTAAGAAAACCACCCAGGTTACAGAAACCAATTTTTTCTAATTTAAAATTTTCAAAATGGTCGCATTGAATAAACTAAATTAACTTTTAGAGAATTAAAATTGCTTGAAAAATATTTGGCCACTCTTCTTAAGTAAGACCAAGTAATTTTTAATCAAAAAAAAAACAAAAAATTTTCTCTAGTGTCCTATCGAGCTAACTTGAAAAATTATCCCATATCTGGAGAATTATCTTGATATTTTTAAAAAGCTTATGATCTATAGAATTGATAGATAAATTTATTTTCGACAAATGGGCGAATTTATTTCGATGAAATTCGCCTAGGTAAAATTAGAATTTAAAGCTTAAAAGAAAGATAAGTTTTGAACTAGCTATTCAATACTAAGGTTGTTAAAAAACCAAATTTTCTAAATAAGTGGCCTATTTTTGTATACCGAAATATTTATCGAAATAATTATCGCAATATTTCCCAAAGAATTTAAGAATTTAATTTCATGGATCACTTTATATATTGAGAAAAATTTCAGAAAAAATTTCTCAGAAAATTTCTTTTGGATAAGCAGTCATTACTAGTTTCTTAATATCAATTATAGTATAGTCATCAACCTATCCGGTAAAGTGGTTTGAGAATGGAATTTACCCGAACGGTTGGTTTAGACGAATGGTTGATTTTTTAACATTAAGGTCTATGGAAATGGGTTTAAGAGTTACTTTACCTGATCGGTTAGTTTACCCGATCGGTACTTTACCTGATAGGTTGACGACTGTATTTATTAAACTCTATTTTGATATTTCAATTTATTGTTTCAATAATTTTCAATTAAATTAAATCATTTCATTAAATAAATTTAAAGTTCGATAATTCAAATTCAATTAATAACTTTACTAGATTCAAACTTCGTTTGTAGTATTAAATCAATAGTTTGTGGTTTTAATTTCAGTTTTATTTTGAATTTCTAATCGAAATCTGTCTTAAGTTATATGATATAACTTATATCGCTTTAATTATTAATTAATTTAATTTTTCAAAACTGCTTATTTAATATTAGAAAAGTTCATTTTTTTAAATTTATAAAAGAAAGTCTTATTTGGATTAAATGATTATCAGATTTATTTTTCAAATTTAAAACAAAATAATAGTTTTCTAAATTTAAAAAAACTAGGATTTAAAGTAATTATAATTTCTTTAAAAAAACTTTACAAAAGGTATCCCACATTTTTAGAAAAGGTTCTAATAATAAAATATGGGTTTAAATATGTGTTAAAACAATGACAGCAAAAGACTTAAAGAGTTGTATAATTACTGGGAATTCATTTAATGTTTAATACATTTATTACGTAATCATCGCTTTTATCCTAAAATCTGTTATTTGATATTAAAATAACTTTTCATTTAATAATATTATATTTAATAAAATAAGAATCAAATTTCATTAATTCTATTAACAAAAAAAATTAAAGAATTAATTGTTTTTGAGATAAAATAATAATAATTTGTTATATAAATGTAGGAACGGATTGAAAACATGTCATCACAACCTTTGATAAGCGGTGGGCCGATAGTTAAGAAGTCAACGATGTTATTGAATAAATTAATGCATGCATTGCATAAGGCTCTCGACAATGAAAATCAAGGACTAGACTTAGAAAGAGAAGCTCCCGATACCACTGATGTCATACCTTTCATCCCAGATAATTATCCAATGGATTTACACCGAAGAGGAGAGGATAAAATGACCCGATACTGGCGCTGCTATTTTAATGCTGTTTCGTGTTTTTGAAAAACTATTTGATTTACAAAAACAATTATTTATTTTATTAATTTTTAAGCAGTCATTTATAGTTTGTAACCATTTATTTCATCAATAATTCAATTATTTATAGAATACAAAATATTATTTCATTTTTATTTCCTCAGAAAATGTTTGAAAAGTTTTTAAAAATTGTCAAAAAATTTTCGCCAAAAAAATTATTTCAAAAATAATTAATATTTTCAGTTCTTAAAAGTAATATTTAAACTAATTCTCGGAGAATGACTGAATTGACCAAGATATTAATATGTGTCAAAGATATTTTCGAAATTCTGATAAAATTTTTCTGAATATTCTTTAAGAACTGAAATATGCATGGTGCTATTTCGTTTAACAATTTGTTCTCATTTCTAATGAGAACAAGTTTTCTTTACGACCACTAAGTGTTAACACAAAAATTATCGAATAATTATTATATATTAAATAATATCCCAATTTTCAGAAAATTTTGCGCTAAACAAAATTCACCCTTTTCCAAATGAATGGTTTAATAATTTGATTATTTTTAACATGTTCATTAATTGATTAATAAATAATAATTTAAACTTAAAAACAATAATTAAATATAAGTTTTAATGAAAAAATAATTTTTAAATAAAACATAATTTTAATATTAAAATAAATGATTCAAATGAGCAAAGAAATATTATGAACATTTTACTAGAACATAATAAAAATCGATAAATTTAAATATTAAAATTGAATTTTTAAAAACTTTGAATTTAAAAAGAGTTACAGAAATTATATGAAATAAAATAGTGATTAAAATATCATCTGATCTGAAAGTAAATCAATTGATTTCATTACAATTAAGGCTTTAACTCAAAGCTCTACTTTTTGTGTTTATGTTTTATAAAAGCATATTTTGCAGCGAAACCTCATTTCTTATGAAAATTAATGTCGAAATCATTTAATTTGTAATATTTTAGTAAACAATATTGTATTCAAGCAAAGAGTTTGTATTCTTGACCCGAATCTAAGATTTGAGAATAAATTCGAAATTTTCAATAATTTTGTTTAATTAATTACCAAAAGAGAAGTTTGACTTTTATTTAAAATTTTTAAAAATTAAATTTAGTTACTCTTAGAAATTTGTTTGAATGTTATTTACTAATTAGTCATTTGATTTTGGATCAAATGTCAAATTCATGTATTGATTGTGTTATTGTTTGATCCATTGCTCAAATAATAAAGATTACATTTAAATCAATAAATATTTTTGGTAATATATTTTGGTCAAAGTTTTGAAGATTAGTTTTATTTTCAAATTTAATTTTTAAAGATTACATTCTTATAAAATTCCAAATATAATTTTTATGCTTAGACAGTTTTTATGCTTAAGGATTTTTAAATATGGTTAAAATGAATACAAATAAATTATTTTTATTACATCTATAGGTTTCTCTAAGAAGTAATTCTTAGTCTATCATTAAAGATATCATTAAATTCTTTAAAAAATATTTTGATAATTATTTTGAATAGGAAGTCGAAAACCTCTGATATTAAAAAAAATATATTAATCAGAAAAATGTAAAAAATTGGTGCTATTGACCACACCTTCAAAAGAATATCTAATCTTAAAAATTGGTTTCATTAAAGGTATTGTGAATTTAAATCTCTCTGAATTCGAGTAAGTTTTAACTTATGACCATACTTAGTATAAATCAGGAGTTAAAACCTCTGAAATCGGGCGGAAATCGGGATATAAAAACAGCCAAAATCGGGAATAAAATCGGGAATTTAAAATTTAAAAATTTATCTTAAATAATACT
>JAQIXI010002241.1:0-10843 GCA_034700165.1 Galumnidae sp. Gr-Ori-00277
TTTTGTTGTGTTTTCTGTTACTTTTCTTAACAAGTACAGCTATATTTTGGATTTTTTGCTCATTTTTTCCCGATTTTTCAGTAATTTAGCCAAAAATCGAGCCGGCTCGAGGGGCGGGTCCTTTCGCGCTCATCCCAGGGGGATATTTTGCCGATTTTTCTGCTCCAGGAGGGGTATTTTGGAAACCCCCCCTATTTGCCATCCCTGGTTAAAATGAATTTATTTTTATTAACTCACAATTTGTTTAATTTTGATAACATTTTTTTGAGTTTATTATCACTTCTATTGAATCGATTCAATCGAATTATCAATATTTTCTTCACTTTTACTCTGATTTTCTTTTTAAATATATTTTTCTTAAAGAAATTTCTATTCCCTTTTTTTACTTAAAATACAATATTTATATACAGAATCTAAATAATGGAATGTTTTCTTAAATTTTTATATAATATTCAAATAAAACCTTTTAACATATTCTGGTATTTTTAGTTAATTATAATTGAGTCTTTTTGTGCATAAAAGAGACATCTCTTTCATATGGCTTAGCATTAAAGGGCCAAAACAAACACAAAACCTGTTATTTTTCGCCAAAATTTTTATTTAAGTGAAAATAATTCTTTTTATTAATTTTTAATTGAAAATAAAGCTCAAATTAAAATTATTTAGGCACCACTTCGGTATGGTGCCTGCCCCCAATGGGGGTGTGTCATATATCAATGGAAAGCTTATGAGGTGGGGAGTCCATCAAGGGGGTGGGGGCGTCTAGGTGGTGGGGGTCATAATTTAAAGTTATATATGTAGTTAATGGGTTTTATAATGACATGTGAATATGAAATAAAGTTATCTACAAATATTCTTCAAATTTTATTCTTTATTTTTTCAATTATTAATACCAGGGTACAAATGTTTTGTTTTTTCCAGAAATTCATTAAAATAGTCTCTGGAAGTTTGCCTGACTTCATTTCGCCACATATACTCCATAAGTTGTAAATCCAGAGATTCTTGTTTTAGACCAGAATTGACTTTAGATTTTAAGTGTTTCCATCTACCCTCGATTGTGTTAGTGTGGGCGCCAGAGATGGGGTCGCGAAAATTCTGGGAATGATTTACAGTAAAGTGACGATACCCTTCAATTGTTAAGCCATTGTATGCGCCCCAACAGTCGGTTATGACTACTGTACCGACTTCTACATGTTCTCTTATAAGTGTTATGAGTGTCTCGGCATTTCTTCGGTTATCAGGGCATCTTATTATTCTCAATCTATTAGTACCTCTTTCCACCATTCCTAAAATCCAGTTGCCATCTCTGATACGCATTACGCTTTGACAGAGTATATCTTAAGAATAACTTGATCAATTATTTGTTTAATAATGATTTTTAATCTTGATAAAACAAATAGAGAGCGCTGCGATTACAAACAAATAATATAAAATACAAATGACTGAAACAAAAGAATATTAGCGATATGTTGAGTGAATATTATAAATAGCATAACATTTAGGAGACCATAAATTAATGTTTCAAATGGAGTGGAATAATATAAATAAAAACCAAGTTCAAATATTAATGCAATAAATGGGATAAAATATTTGTTGTGGTAAATTAAAAAAGTATTAATTTTTGCGGTGATTTTTATTAATTTTCTTATCTCTCGTTTGTTAGTCATTCCGATATCTTTAGGTGGAATCAAACCCGACATCATTTGGAATACTCGAAGAAATGTCGGTTTTATTCCATTCCTGTAGTTATTATAATAAATGAGTTGAGATATAAGGGGTAATAGACAACAAAGTATAAATAATATATCCGTATACTTTGGAAGTCCAATGAAATACCCGACACATCCCAAGGTTTTGAAGGTCAGATGATTTTCTTCCTCACTTAAAAGAGTAATAATTCTTTCGGTGAAAAATAAAGTGGAAGTAATGAAAATAAGAATCGGATGACGAATGAAATGACGTTTGGGTCGATCTCTAACTGATGTCAAACATAAACCAAATCTGAAGAGAATGTCGTCAATTGAATCAATTGTTAGTTCCGGAGGTAAACATTTGCTTGGATTCATTCTATTAGTTTTTTAATTAAATCAAACTTGTTTATTCATTGTCGCACAATTAATTTATCGAATAAATATTTTTCAATTGAATATTAAAATAAGAATTGCATTAATTAATTCTATTGTTTTAGATAAGGACTGGTCGCAATGAATAATGAACTGGAGTTTAGAATTTTTCTTATATTTAGCTAATTACAGTCAAACAAATTTTACTGTTAAATAAAACAAAATTGAATGTTAAAAAGATAAAAATAAAATTTAAACGAACACAAATATATTTGACATCACTTATTAAAACAGTCCATAAGCGATTTAACAATAATTTGTGTTCTTTTGATTTTCATTGTGTTTTTAACACTTATTTGTGCAAAATTAATAGTAAGACGTGTTTGACTGTATTAGGTTTTAAAAATAAAATGATGTATAACACGATATTAAAATATTGGGTAATTATCTGACTTTTAGTAAATGTTCTATTCTTAGAAATAAGTTAAATAATTTTATTTTATTTAATATAATTTTAGTTATTATTGTTTGCGATCGATATTATGAAATGAATTTAAGTATTTTTATCGTAACACTAAAGAATATTCTAGGATCTCTGCTAATAATATTCACACATTTAAATAATAATTTCACCCAGATTTAATGTTAGTCAAATCCTAAACAATTTAATGAAAATTAATTACACTTTTAAAGACATTAGTGAAAACCTTTAGTCCGCTCTTTTCATTATTCTAAAGATATGACCATGATACAACATACACAAAAGGTGAAATATTTAACATTTATTTGACTATTAAAGGATATAATTTTTAATAAACTTGGTAATAGTAGTAAAGAATGATTAGTCAAAGGGTCCCAAAACGGGCCCTTTTCCTATACTAAATTAAGACTAAATATTTATTTAATTATTATAAAAAAAATGGTTGAGTTTCGACCAGGAAATAGTCTTCTACACGAAAATTCTCAAAGAATGTATCGATTTTTTCCATTCAATTGTTTGTGGATTTTAGATATTAGATAATCGAAAATAACCCGGAAAATAATTTGGTTAATAATGATTCTTAATCTTGATAAAACAAATAGAGAGCGCTGCGATTACCTGTTATTTGAATATTGTAAGGCTTGAATACAGATTCGAGACGAGCGTTACCTAATAAGGAGATGAATGCGGGAAGACATTTGGCGCAACTCCATATAATGTAGAGATCTAATTAAAGTATAAACTAATTTTAGTCTAGCTTTGGCGCACTAACAGTTCAGTCAATAATAAAGAGTTTTAAGCATTATTTTGTGTAATTAATTGAAGACAGCGAAGGACAGACCAGAGGATATCAGGTAAGCCTCGGGTCTCTGGACAGGTCGTGGGTCACGTGGCCGCGACGCTGACCGGACCCGAGGGCAGGAACCGCTCTTTGAGCAGTTCAGTTCGAAGAGACACACTTTATAAAGAAGGAGTATTTACAGACTTTAGTTGTGTCACTACTAGCAATGGAAAGATGTGTTTCTCTTTCAATCCAAGTGTCTTATCTACTCCAACAGACTGTAGTCAGGGATTAATCCATTGGAACGATGAAAAAGTCATCGAAAGTTGTTCTTTCATTCAAAAATCGAAGCGTGAATATCTTCCAATTCCTATTTCTCAGCATAAGTATATTTTGCACCCAGAAATTATACCAAAATATACGTTAAGGTGTCAGGGAAGAGAAAGCGAAGAAATCCAAACTACTGGTTTTGCTTATTTACTGGATATACCGCCACATTGTGAAGCTTTTATTGCCTATCCGAGGATAACTCTCAATGGCCCCTATGACGGCGCACTCTTTAGTCAAACAAACGTAACTATGGAAAGTTTTCAATCGACTTTCGTGGAAAAAATAAAAGACTCAATTAGCACTACTCAAGAAGCGTTGAATATAGATAAGATTATGTTAACAAACGCAGCAAACAACATCCGCCAATATAATCCTAATGAGTATCAGCTCAATTTTACTCTGGATAATCAACGTCTCACATCAATCACTTCTTACCTTTATCAGACACAAAGTGATTTAGCCCAAATGGTCTTTGGTGTAAACTATAGATTAGATCATTCAAAACTCAGGATAAATATTTGGAGTTATATATCGATCGCAGGAGATTTCATCCGAGTAATAACCACTGTTGTTGTATTCTTCGGAATAATTACTCACAGTAGACTTTGTTGTTGTCTCATTGGATCCGTTGTCATTATGGAACCTCAAGGGATTGAAGCGTTTGAATTTGGTAGCGACTTCCTTGACAACACTGAGGCATCTATAGTTAATATAGTTTTAGTTGTAATATTCCTAATAATGTTGGGATTATACTTGAAAGCGGCATATTTCCGAACAACAATAATTACCACTCACTACGCCCATACTACTACGAACAATGAAAACACCCAGTTCTCATTCATAATAAATATAAGCTATCATGCAAATCTGTTTAAAAATATACGAATCGAAAATGTTTATATTAGATTTCCAATCAATTTGAAAACCATTGACGAAACTATTATAGACATGAAAGTGGTAAACCCAGTGAACTATTATGCAATACTAAACAAAACCTTCAAATTAGCCAATAGAATCGAAGTCTATGGGTTGGACAAGACATTTAATCGTAAATTCGAAAAAGGATTAATTTTCGAAATTCCATTACGACACATTATTTGGGAGACCACCTCTCCCACGGCGTTTATTCAAGAAGGAACACACGGTATAGCAACCATTTCATTGGTTAAACTAAGACTTCAAGCTTCACACTTAGCCAAAAACGACTGATGGATGATGACGTATTCAGCATACCATCCCTTATATGGCTTCAAGAATAAACAGACTAAAATTAACTAATTAACCTAAACAAATAAGAGAATTTTCTAAACTAACACTCATTCTTTGAGACGTTCTCAAAGTACTAACATCAATCACAATAAAATATTGTTAAAATTAAAACTTGTGTTTTGCATTATTCAATGGATAAAGCAGTTTCGACTGAAGCTTTATCTACTATAAGTGTACGACCAAAAAATCCAGATACTCATTTGAGTGAAGAATTTGTTAAAAAGTTTAAAGAACTTCATGGCAAAGGCGACGAAGAGGTTGTCCAACCTAGCGCGCCAACATTAAGATCCGGAACTTCTAGGTGCGTATCACCTATGTCGGAAGAATCCAGTTCATATAAAAGACCAAATACAAATCCATTTGCAAACAACAGTGATTCGTCGGTTCAAATTCTGTCGAAAAGTTACATGCATGTGCCTAAATATAATGTCGAAGATGTGGCGGATTGGCTCGACCGTTACGAACAAGCATGTAAAGTTAACGGTTGGAATGACACCCAAAAGTATATCGGACTGTACTGGTCTTTCGCGGACACACCCTATGCGAAATATTATCTACATTTGGACAAATCGGGGCAGATAACAAATTGGAAGACTGCAAAAGAAGTGCTTCTCAAGAGAAAATCCTCTACTCGTAATTCGTATTCAACTATTAATGCTCGAAAACAGGGACAAAAAGAGCCCGTAAGTGAATATATCTTCGCCAAAGAAGCGATGTATAATTCTGCCAACCCAAATCTACCTATCGATTTCATTGTCCAAGAAATAATTAACGGATTTCAACCAAAACTACAAAAAAAGTTTAAACTCTTAAATGCCGGAGTTGAATTTGAAAGTATTGACGATTTGATTCAAAGAGCTGACACTATCGAACAAACATTGGATTCATTAGAAGAAATTACGGACAATAAGACAAAAAGAAATGTTAGAGACCTATCCGAAAAAGAAAAGAATTTACACCAAGGCAGAAATGAACCACGTGTGTCGAGAGAAATTGGATATATTTTCGACAACATAAATATGATGAATCAATCCATTGATAAAATGAGATCCGAAATCAGAAGATATGCAAATCCCAGACCCTTTATAAGAAGAGATATCAACAGCTCATTCGGTCCAAGGGACAACAATAACAGACCATTTGTGAGGAGAGACTATAACAATCCCTCCGGTCAAACTAACAACGACAAAACATTTGTGAGAAAGAATTTCGATGATAATACAAATCGACTGGAGGTCAACACTACCAAACCAAAAGAGGTTTCGATTAGAGATGACAATAATGTGGTGCGAAACACTCAAGGCCAGGTTCAATGCTTTTATTGCAAAGAATTTGGCCATTTCAAAAGAGATTGTCCGAAACTAAAGCGATCTCTTAATCAACAGAACCGGGGAAACTAATTTCGGACGACTATACTGAAGGGAATGGTCGTCTAGTTTATCATTTATCGGACCCTTCCAAAACAAATCCAAACCTAATTTATGTTCTTATTTTTGTCAAAAATAATCCAATTTACGCTTTAATAGACACCGGTAGTAGTGTCTCATTGATAAGAAAGGATATCAGTAATGGGCTAGGGATACCAATGCTGTCAAACTCTAACCCTATTGCCGTTAAACAACTAAACGGAGAGCTCACTATTATTAATCACAGCGTCGATTTAGAATTTACCTTATTTGAAGAAAATCATCAAAGTGATTACCGACACTTAATCTATGTCATCAATGACATGGGCCCTGAAATCCTACTAGGTATCGATTTCTGTCGAAAACATATAACTTATATAAACTTTACAAATGAAGACAATGTGACGATCGAAGGCAAATTAGAGAAAAACAGGGAACATACCCGTTTGCTTGAAACCGAACCTGAGGTCTATCAAGTTATTCTTGCCAGTGACTTTCATTCTAAACCAACTAAAGACAGTAATTTTTATTCTTTTATTTATCAAATGGATTCGATACCACAAGGCAGAACTCCACGTCAGTGTTATCAAGTAAAAAGTGAAGAAATTTGTTATGAAATGGAAGAAATTCAAAACGAAAAACTGGATTTTGATTTCAATACAATCATTGGAACTAAAGATGAATTCCAAAGGCAGGCCTTATTGAAATTATTAGAACAAAACAAACACATATTTGCCACCAAACTAAGCCAATTGTCACTGGCCAAAGGTATCGAGCATACAATAGATTTAATTGATGAGAAACCAATTAAAAAGGCACCATACAGAGTGTCACAAAAAGAAAGAGAAGTTATTAAAGAACAAATTGATGAGATGCTTAAACAAGGAATTATTAGACATTCACATAGTTCTTATAGCGCTCCTGTGGTTCTAGTCAAAAAGAAAGATGGATCAATGAGATTTTGTATAGATAACCGAGACCTCAATAGTATCACTGTAAAGGACAGGCATCCGTTACCCAACATTGCCGATTTAATACATAATCTCAAGGGAGCAAAATTTGTGTCCACTCTCGACTTATTTTCCGGGTACTGGCAAATCGGTATCGCCGAAAAAGACAAACACAAAACGGCATTCATAACAACCAGTGGTTTATATGAATATAACAGACTTAATTTTGGTTTATGTAATGCTCCAAGCGTTTTTATGCGTTTAATGCATAAAGTATTCAACGACTTCCTATATTTATTTGTACTATGTTATCTTGATGACATTGTCATCTTCAGTACTACTTTTGAAGAACATCTCGAACATTTACAACAGGTCTTCAACAAGATTGAGGAATATAATCTTAAACTTAAAGCCAGTAAATGTACATTTATGGCTAAGGAAACAAACTTCTTAGGCTTTATTATAAGTGAAGAAGGAATTGCTTGCGACCCCAAAAAAATAAGTGCGGTGAAGAATTTTCCCAGACCTAAAACACAAAAGGATGTAAGAAGTTTCCTAGGATTAACTGGTTATTATCGTCAAATGATAAAAGACTACGGAAAAATCGCAAAGCCATTAACTGACCTTCTGAAGAAGGAATGTCACCACCATATCGAATGGAGCGATAACTCCGAATCGAGTTTCCAAGAACTTAAAAGTCGACTAATTTCAGCCCCAATTTTGGCTCAAATAATACCCGATGGAAAATTCATTCTTTATACCGACGCCTCCCTATTTGCCATGGGTTGGATCTTAGCACAGGTACAAAATGAAAAAGAACGAGTCATCGAATATGGAAGTAAAGTATTTACCGAAACCCAACTTAAATATTGTACATCGGATAAAGAAATGTTAGCCGTGGTAACCGCGTGTATTAAACTCAGACCATATTTAGCAGGAGAGAAGTTCATTATTCGAACTGACCACCACGCCTTGTGTTTCCTCAACAAAATAAAAGACCCATCAGGTAGACTAACCAGATATGCGTTAAGGTTGATGGAATTCGACTATGCCATTGAATATAAAAGCGGAAAATCACATGGACATGCAGACGCATTGTCTCGATATCCCGAGCCAATCGATAGAAAAGAATTGAATAACGTTGAAGAAATTCCCGTATTGTTCTTCGAAATTAGTGAACAGCCGATCGAAAAATGTATCATGTATAAAAAGAAACCCAACCATAACAAAGATTGCCTTCAATTCTGCTCCATAGAACCGTATCTTAAACCCTGTACAGATTTTCCTATCGCTAAATTTGACGAACTCGGATTTGCCTGGAAAGATACTGTGTATACATCAGATTGTTTATTCGATCGGCAGCTTTTCATAGAAATACCGATACAAAAGGAAGTTATATATGAAAATTTCTCAATAGAACAGTATGACGTTCGTAAAGCTCAAAAGAGTGATCCATGGTGTGAAACCATTATAAAGGCATTAGAAAAACTTAAACCCAAAGCCATAAAAAAATACATCATAAAAGACGACATTCTTTACCGAAAGACATTTGATGACTTTGGAAAACCAAAAGAATTGTTATGTTTACCAAGAGATCTAAGACAACCAATTTTACAAGAATTACACGGTGGACTTATCGGTGGAGGCCATGCTGGCTACTTCAAAACAAACGCGAAATTAAAAGAACGATTCTATTATCCATCAAGAGATCAAAGCGTTCGAAAGTTCATACTTTCTTGTTCTTGTTGTCAATATCGCAAAAATGATTCGGACCCAAAGAAAGGTTTATTACATCCAATACGTGTAGGAAAGCCATGGGACCTCATTGGAATGGATTTAATGGGTCCTATGCCAAAGTCGGGACCAGAAAAATCGGTCTTCATTTTGGTAGCTGTAGATTACGCTACTCGGTATACAATGACTAAAGAAATACCAGAGGCTAACAAGGAAGAAGTCTCTGACTTCTTGATCCATAATATTATTTGTAAGTTTGGCGCACCACGAAGAATACTCACAGACAATGGAACCCAATTCACTAGCGAGGCAATGCAGTCGGTAATAGATTATTTTAATATTAAACATAGCTTCGCTGCACCATACAGGCCGTCTGTGAACGGTCTCACAGAGAGGACAAACCGAACGTTACTCGACTCCATTTCATTATATTGCACTTCGAATCAACATAATTGGAGTCGAGTATTACCATTTATAGAGTTTTGCCATAATTCTGCGAAAAGTAAATCACTTAAGGTTTCACCATTATTTGCTCTAATGGGAGTCGAACCAAATCTTACAATCGATGTCACCCTTGGAATCAATATTGAAAATGATTGTCAATACACACCCGATTATTTGCTTGAAGCCAGGCATTTAATTAGTGAAAACCTCCGAGACGCACAATTTAATCAAAAAGAGAAACACGACTCGAAACATAAAGAAATAAAATTCAAACTTAATGACCTAGTCGGAATTTATGTAAGACGCCGACGGAAAGGTATCAATACTAAAATGAGTTTAAAGTGGGAGGGTCCGTATAAAATAATACAAGTCTATGAAAAACCGAAAGATTACTATTTATTAGAAGACATAAATGACCCAGAAAACTTAGAAAAGAAACACATCTCAAAACTTAAGAAATGGTATGAAAGGGGCGAAGAAAACTTCGATCCCTTGGAAAACTTTGATCTGAGGGTTGGACCCTTAGACCGGAAAAAGCCTAGGCAATTCTCCCCTAACGAAGGGACTAATCTATCGCAAGGAATAAGCGATGAATCACAACAATTCTCCCCTAAAGAAGGGATCGTTGTATCGCAAGAAATAAGCGACATTTCGCAACAATTATCTCCTAACGAAGAGACGAGATTATCGCCAGGAATAGACGATAGTCTTAATAAATTATTCCCTAACGAAGGAATGGACACATACAATGAACCAAATAATACACAACAACTATTACAGATTGGGCAAACATCAACAAATACTGGTGTTGAGATAGTCCAGGAAATGACCCAAACGAATCCACAAATAGAACAACCAGCGGATAATACTAATTCAATAAATACTAATCCACAAGAAAATAATCCATCATTTCTTGATCAAGGTCAAATACCCACTGAGTCTGAAAAATATCTGCCAACGGAATGGCAAGAGACTCAAGAATGGTATCCACAAGAGTCAACTACCAATCAACAACAGATAATACCGGATTTTATAACGGGTCACTATAATCCATTTTTAGATCCCAATCTGTATCTGGGAGACGAGGAACAGTTTCCCTCGGATTCTGAATAATTTTAACTAAGCTTCGCCGTGTTGGGAGGTAAATGGAGATGTGTGATCTGAGAATATCGAGCTCATTCAAAAGATTCACAATATCTTAATTTAATTACCCAACGCAAAGCTCAAATATATGATTTAAATATACCTATATTATAAAGGTTTTATCTAGTTGTCGCGAGGACGCGACCAAATGTCAGGTTGGCCGAATGTAAGGCTTGAATACAGATTCGAGACGAGCGTTACCTAATAAGGAGATGAATGCGGGAAGACATTTGGCGCAACTC
>JAQIXI010002242.1:0-10843 GCA_034700165.1 Galumnidae sp. Gr-Ori-00277
CAACTGCAACTGTATTGCATGTAATGGTGGCACCGATGCGTGAGATCAACAAAACTATTCTCTATTCAAATGTTTCACAAATTTCATTGAGATATTATCCATTAAGTGATGAAAAGAACAGTTTATACCCATATATTGGTGGCAATCAAAGGCTTCACCTGCTATTCAATACTATTCTGTGCTATTCAATGTTATCCATATATTTATATATTGGATATAATAATACCATAAATATAAGAATATCTCGACTTTTAATTTACGAATTGATTTACATTCATATGAAACGCTTTTTGTGTTAACAGAAACTAATTTTCGTTAATTTATTGATTCCAGAATTTGACTGAAAATGTCAGTCACGACCAGTAACTTTCATTTTGCGAACACCGGGTGGTGTAGTAGGACCTCCACTATGATGCTTATGACCTCCAACGACGCTGTCAGTAGCGGCACATCACCAAATGTTGACGACGGCCTCACAAGTTTAAGTTGGCTCCAGAATCTCAATATGTGTATGACTAGACTGGGGGCGCCCACACCTCCTACACCTCCTGCCAGTCCTGTCTGTTCGACTAATTGTACCAATGCTTTGACGAACAGTAATAAAGGGATTCAGAGTAAAAGTATTGTCTCCTCTGCTATCGAAAGCTTTTCCAATACAAATGCGAACAAAACTCAAATGTTTAGTCATAAAGAAGGAAGAAATCACTCAAATGGCGGATCAAATATATCTAAGAAGTCATCCCCACCTCATGAAACAGAAAGAGTAGATTATAAGAATAATGGAAGTGTTAAACCCCCCTATTCTTATGCAACCCTCATATGTATGGCAATGAAAGCCAACAAAAATAAGATGACTTTGAGTGCCATTTATAAATGGATTCGTGAAAACTTCCTCTATTACAAGAACGCAGATCCCAGTTGGCAGGTAAGACATCTTTTATATCTTCTTTTGATTATTGCATCGGACTTTTGCTCCGATATAGGATTCATTGTAATACCACTCTATATGATTAAAGTAATGCCTTTCGGGGAATACATTATTCCAAAGAATATGTGAATGTGTTGAGAGGGCGGCGATCAGTATTTCTCTCTTCCCTCTTTTGCCAGAGTTATGTGAATCGTCAGATGCGGATTATTTAGAGCATACGTTCTGTTCTGTTCTGTTCTGTTCTGTACTGTTCTTTACCGATAAGAGAAAAGAGCGCTATAGAAATGCGCAGAAATATCGACCCATTCCTATAAACTACATCTCGTCTCTGCTCTCAACCTCTTCTTTTTCTCTCTATTCCTCCATTTCAAGAATAGCACAAAAAATCGATTTCATATAAAATGGATGCTTTTCTCTCCAATTTTTTTCAGAAAAAGCATTAAATAGTAATTCTATAAATACTGGAACTAATTTTCAGACTTTTTTTTCACTTATATTTAAATATATTGAAGAATAATATTCAATACATCGATGTTTGAATAATTAATGGAAAACATCCAAATATATATATTATTTAGAATTACATTTTTTACTTTATATTAAATATTTGTATTTTCAGAACTAATTTAAAAATGAAAATAATTTATGAGTCCTTAAGAATTGTTTGAGCATTAAATAAATAGTTGAAGAGTAAGTCAATCATCAATTGAATGGCAATAATGAGTGATTTAGACCTAAGAATTAATAAAAGCAATGATTTCGTGTGATTTTCACACAAAAGTCTACCACTTATTAAAGAAAATACTATTAATATTAGTAATATTGCACTCAATATCTGCACTGTTTTATATAATAAATTAGAAATCACGCGATCGCTTTCAATGCAAAACATTCTTTCATTTTATGAAATAAGGATCTGTTTATACCCACTTTCTTATGTTCCTAAAATCACTTAAGAATTAAATATTTATTACCTTTTTTTTTTATTTTGTCGATCGATAAGTTAATCAGCAGATCATTGATTCACTTTTAATCTATTTTTTATGAATTTATACAAATATTTATGTTTTACTCAAAATTTCATTAAATGTCTTTTCAAATAAGTTGTATTGACTGTCATTTTATAAGAGTTTAGTATAAATTAGAGTATTTAAAAAAAAACTTAATTCTATTTTATTTTTTATTAGTACTTAATATTTAAGACAGAAATATTTAATAGTGGTACTTGATCATATGAACAAGTAATAATTTCTTTCAAAAGTAATATTTAATAATAAAATTCTATTCATAAAACAAATTGTTTGCAGTTTCAAAGACATTATTGATAGCCTTTGGTCAGTATTTTGCATTATACTAGTGATATGCCCAAGGGTAGGTCAAAGCATAAATGAACAAGGATCAAAGTTTTAGTATTTAAATACTGTAATATGTATTTTAAATAAAACCTTTAATAAGATTTATTTTCAAATGAACGAAATACTGATATTTAAGAACAAGAAAATAAGCGCTAAAAACAGCATTTTATTCCAATCCTAAATGAAAATATATCAAGTTTAATTTAAAATAGCCTTGTTTACATATCCTTAAAAACAATTTTCATATTAATTTTCTTATATTAATATTTTTCTGTATTATTGATTCGGACATAAATTTATTAGACGACAATTCCGTTGACAATCATTAGACTAAAATCTGAAACTAAACTGAATTGTTTTACCTGAACTCAATTGTTATATAACTTATAAAAGTTATTAAATATTTTATTTAAAAATCTAAATGGAATTCAATTTAGAATATTTTCATTTAAATTATAAACAAAGAAATATTGAAAAATTGAAAAATCATTAATGAAATCTCAAAAGACTTGGAATTGTGTTAATCTAGTTATTGGTTTATATTAAAAAGCAAATATTAGCAAGTACAGGTATCTAATAAAAACTTTTGTTAGTTAAACGATTAATAACTAAAAGAAAGTACAGATTTAAATGAATATTAAAATTTCCTCCAAAAATGGAAACAAAACTATTGGGAAATATTTAAAGTTTAGAGGAAGAAAAAGAAATAAAGTGACCAACATCACTTTACTTCACTTCACTTTACTTTAATTTCCATTTTTGGTTAAAATTACTGATTATTTCAATTTTTTTTTATTGAACTTTAATATATGTATGACTTAATTGAAATCTTAATTCGTAGAGATTTCCATAGTTTAGATTGTTATAAAGTGTGAATGACCATGCCAACTTTATTTTCATTTATTTGAAACCAATAGATTTAGTAAAACGATTAAAAACAAATGGATTGAGATTTGATTGAAATTGTATTGAGTTTGGAATACATTCATTTAGTTTATTCTCTTTATTCTGTGTTTATTTGTTGACATTCTATTTCAATAAAGAATATGATTTATCAGTTCATACCAACTGATGGAAGCAATGGAACCAAAGGCAACCATCAAATTGTCTGAACGTTTGATAAATTGGAAAACAAAATGAAAAGAAAATCGATTTTCGCCTCAACTTTGCCTCAACTCAATAATAAAGAGAATCGTTAACTCAACACAATTTTCGTTAGTTTTTGTTGTCTTTCGTTTCATATATTTTTTTGTCATTCTTTGCATAAAAGATTGTTTCCCACAGAAATTCCTTTTTCGTAGAAGTGATTACTCAAAGCCATAACACATTTATTTCTCCTTTTTATGCATTATTTATATCACAATTTATTAGAAATAAAAATATACTTGAGAATTTTATAAATAATCTTGGTCATTTTAAAAAGCAATTTGTTTGATCAGCTAAAACTTAATACTTAACATTTGACTCTCAAGTCTTGACATTTCTTCTTATTCCACGACTTTTTATAAAACGATATTTGAATAAATATTTGATATTTTTTTGTTCATTAATTTCAATGAAAACAATAATCATATAATCATTGAATTCCCGATACTTTTCCTCTCAATTGAATTATAGTCTAATGATTGAAATCTAATCTCTTTTATTAACTTTTCGTTTGTGATTTGAAAAATTATCTTTTCTATAGAAAGGGCTTCAATAGGAAGGGCTTCAAAATATTTGGTTTAGTAACTAAATATTGACTTCAATTCTCCAATATATACATTGTTTGTAATGATTGAATGTTTATAAGGATTGAGAGCTGTGTCGCTGACCTAATACTTAATAAAAATCAATATTAATTTTTGCAAGAATAATATATTTCTCTAATCATGTCATATGGAAAATGAATGATTTTGGGCTAACATTTTGGGTTAAACTCATTTTCATAATACATGTATTGTATTGTATTTAAGAAAGAATGTGTTTAAATGTTCTGCTCTTCAATTATTCTGTTTTTAAAACATTTTAAACTCTAATAATTAATTGATCTCAAAAATTGATCAAGGTAATCAATTTTCTCTTCAACAGAACTCTATTCGCCACAATTTGTCTCTAAACAAATGTTTTATAAAAATCCCACGAAATAAAGATGAACCTGGTAAAGGTGGCTTCTGGAGGTTAGACCCAATATATGCGGACACTTTAGTCGACGGTGTATTCAAAAAACGACGACCGACTCAAAGGGGAGCCGTTAATGGAAATAACGGTCCGCTCAGAAAAAAAGTTTGTATTTATTTTTTAAATTACAATTAATTTAAATTTTGTTTAAAATATATATTTTTTAGTCGCGAAGAAAAGATAGTCTTAGGAATGTTTGTCCACAAACACAGCCTCTAAATGAAGTTAAAAATATAGTAACAAATGGTAACGACTCAGTAATAGTTAGCGACACTCCACCCAATTCTACAGAATCCTATACTCTTTATGGAGAGGTAAATATTGCTAAGAAAATATTGCTTTTATATACTTATTGTTGGAATATTAGGCGAACGATGTCGTAGAATTAGTCACTGCAGTGAACAGCATAGAAGATGTCGGCGCTGTCGGTCAATGCAGTTCCTATTCGTATGCAATGCATGGCTCACAATCTGAGACACATGTCTCTCATTCAGGTTATGCCAATGAAGTTTGTATAACAGAATCGGCGGCAGATAATTGTATTTTGGAGACCGAAAGCGGTGACATTTGTTGGAACGCAATCTTAACTGATGCAGATCTCAATGAATTAACTCATTTCAACGGACCTGTCATACAATCTGCGGATTCAAGCCTTTCAGTTAATGATAGTAACACAACGACAGCTCAATTGACGGCAGTAGAGCCCCATTCCCTTCATTTGGTCGCCAACTTAACGCCTACTAATGGTGTGATCGAAGAAACAGAACTCTTTCAAAACGGAATCTCTCGTCATATAAACTGTTTATCGATTAGACCTAATTTAGGATCGGAAGTGATCGCTGCCACTCACAATGTGGTCACTTGTGTTAATCCAACGACTGTCAGCACAGACTGGAATCAATGGCAGACATTTTCAACAACAGTTGCCAATCAAAGCACAGATTTGCTGATCAGACATATCAACACGAATTGTGAGCCAATTGTTAGTTCGTCCCCTCCGATAGCATTTACGACAACTACGAGCACAATCAATAGCAGGACCGTTGGAACACCCGTTCCCGCTCTCAAACAAAATTCGTCTGTAAATAATCAACAGAATATGAGTTCAAATTCGGAGACTTCGACACAGCCTTCCAGTCCTACTTCAGCTAATTTTGAGCACAATAATCCTTTACAGCCCTGGGCTGAGTGTAAGGCAGCCCTCGAAGCGGCTGCTCTTGACTTAGAAAATTTTGGAAACTTGGATGTCGTCCACCACTACTAAACTTTTTTATTAGAACTTTTCTCAAACATTTTCTCAAAAAACTTCATTTGAATACAAATTTATTGACAAATATTACAAATTTTAGATATTATTTCTGCAAATAATCTCTTGTTCTTCAATATTTTAATTAAAAAAATGACCAAGCTTATTCAACGTATACGAAATACCATTTTTTCTGGTTTTCAGTTATTTATTATTTTTAATTCAATTTTGATTATTAATCACTGAATACTATTATTGATTACTAATCAATAATAATAGTGTAGAGTATATACTAATCTAATCCTTTATATAATTTATATAATTTTTATTTTATTTGAAAATTAGAGCCCAACTAAAAGACAAATAACTAAAAATTAAATTACAATCGATTTGTCGGCAAAAAATTGTAGTTTAAATTTATTCTTAAAAACAAATTCGTTTTTATATTTTATTTATTAAATATATGTATTTTAAAGAAATGTTATAAGAGTGAAGTTACAAATGAAATATACACTTGTATTAAAATCTATAATATATGGGTATCATCAAAGAAAAGAGTTAGGACAATTTGATAAGTTTGGAACATTTAAGAAAAAAGAATTTTATAGGAACTAAACTCTAAAAAATTATTATTATTATTGAAAATTAGAGCAAATCTAAAAAAATTTCCCAAAAACTCCTCAAATTCGATGATTTCTTCCTTAGTTAGTGTCAATTGAACTTGGTCAATTTGGTCATTAAAATTCTTTCCTAATATAAACACAAATTGAAAAATATTAAATTCTTATATATTGTATTTAATAAAAATCAACTACAAGATAATCATCAAGGTTTTTTTAAATTGTAAAATCCTGAATACTTTGGATCAATTGAGGTAATTGAGACTTACTATGCATTAGTACAGTGGATGTCCACTCAGTTAACATTTCTCTCAAAAAGAGTTATTCAATATTATCTGTAAATGGATTTATGTTTCATTTAATTTATAAAAACAAAAAAATAGACTTTTGTTTGTTTGTCAGGAAATTACAAAATATTTTGTAAATTAAAACCCATTTAAATATAGTTCAGTCCCTCAAAAGGATTCCATAAAAATCTAATTTTTTTTCAATTGAGTTATTCATAAATTAAACTGAATTTGTTATATTGAAGTTATAGTAATCTAGTCATTATTTCTCCTAGACAATTTTTAATATTTCCAAATAAATCACTAAGATTGTGCACGATTATTTATTAGATATAAGTTAATCATATTAATGATTAATTATTTTAGTCCTTAAATATGTTATCACAACTGAAATTCATTGCCAACAAAAATTAGAAATAATTAACAAAAAATATAGTAATTGAAACATAACAAAACGAAAGCAAACAAAATCTGCAAGATTTGATTTTTATGTTTTCATTTATTGATATTTCAATTTTTAAATATTATTAGTTTTTATATTAAAATATTTCCAAAGAATTAACTAAATATTTAATTTCTCAAATTTGTTCAGTTATTTAAAAAAAATGTTAATTTACTAAACTTTTGGAGCAAAAGTTCTCTTAATTTTTTTCTCTATATATTAATATTAAGTTCAGTTTGAAAAACCAATTATTCAGTGCAAACACTTTCGGAAGTATTTTATTTACTGAAAAAACTTTGTTTAGAAAACATTTTATAATAATTTCCTTCCAATTATTAGATATTCTTTAAGAAATGTTTTGTTTGTATAATATTTTATATTATATTTAATCTAAATTTTTATTCTTCACTTTATACCTGGTATTTATTTAATATTTTCATCTTTTCCTGAAAGTAATAAGATTGTCATTACATTTGTAATATTAGATACAACATAATCTTGGTCTAAACATATGTCATAGAATAATGTAATCCCAGAATAATTTGTGTTATATTTGTTTTATATAGTGATCACAATTAATGTGTTTTACTGCGAAAATCCTGATTTGTCTCATATCTGAATTACATATGAAATTAGATTCAATCAAAACCGAAACTTTTAATGAAGAGTTCGGGCCCTTTGATTATTCCGTCCAAATGATACTATCAATATTTGACTGATAATATTGTATTATTTAATTACTCATTAATTTATTAATATTAATATTAATATTATTATTCATAACTTAATTATTTATTAATTTGAAGTTTGAATAGAATTTCTTTTTAAATATATTTCTGTGAAT
Source organism: Galumnidae sp. Gr-Ori-00277 (assembly GCA_034700165.1). Classification (NCBI taxonomy): domain Eukaryota; kingdom Metazoa; phylum Arthropoda; class Arachnida; order Sarcoptiformes; family Galumnidae; species Galumnidae sp. Gr-Ori-00277. The sequence continues at coordinate 7,883 of JAQIXI010002242.1, forward strand.
TTAATTCAAAATAAAATTGTTTTATCAAAGATTTAATTTATCGATTAAAATGTTTGAATTTCACTGACTTTTTATTACTAAAAATAAGTGTTTATCCCTTTTCCTATTCATAGAAAACTAAAGTTTTAAATCAAATATTTAAAGAAAGCCTAAACTGATATAAAGAATTCAATTTTAAGTATTAATATTTCAATAGAATTGTAATCAAATGAATAATAATCTGTGAAATAATAATCAAATTTGAAATTTACAGTAATTCCTACATTTAAGCCACTTTTCCCTCAAAACTTCTTGGCTTAAATCGAATTTGGCTTAAATAAAGTTAAATTAACATAGGATTGACAAAAATGTCTGTGGCTTAAATAGAATTTAGCCTAAATAGTATCCGTTTAAACTGGGTAATTACTGTATCCTTTTTTTTTGTTGCAGGTTAAAGAAATAAAGGACACTTTTTTGGGGTCACTTTAATTTTTAATCTTGAATTCTATTACTAAGTTCATCTAGTAATATAAAAATAATACACTTTACAATTATTTAAATATTAAATATTTCATCTTTTCTATACGTTATATCATGGTCAATTGTATCATGGTCAATTTTCTATTATAAAGAAAAAATACTGACCACTGAAATTCAGTGACTGAATAATAAATTAAAAAATGAAAACAAATATATTTATTGAAAACTTTAATAAATTCTAATTTTAAACATCATTTCTGGGTATACTTTTTTCCCCTTGTTCATATTTCCAAGTGTATATTTTAAAAATTTCAAATAATTTAAGATTATAACACGAAATAGATTTCAAGTCTTTTTTCAGATTTGTTTGATATTAAATACAATATAATATTTTTGAAAAATTATTTCAATTAATTATTTCGAAAATATAATGAAAAGTAATTTTAATTTATTAAATATATTTACTTTTGACTGAAAGTTAAACTTTAATATAAATTTAAGATTAAATGAGTCTAATATTAATTAAATCGTTTAAAATTGTGTTCAATCTTATAGTTATTTGTTCTTAAATTGTTTGGTTAACAAACTATTGTCAGATAAAACATCTGATGTCAACCATTAGAGAGTGATATCACTGATAACTAGAACTGATTTCATGGGTTTGTGTCAATGCAAAGCCATAAACAATTAAACTTGAATTCAGTCTAATTCTATGAAATGTCATTTTTCTTGGACTTTGAGGTAACTAACAATCAATAAATAAAAGCCTTAAAAGAATCGATAGACCGGCAATCGATGGTCTCTTCTGCAGATGTCGTCACTTGTGTTGACCCAAACAATTGACAGTTATTACAGTCAGCCAATGATCAACAAAAGTCATAAAACCTTCTCATGTCTTACAATAAATAAATATCGTTCAGACAATTATATTCCCGTTTAAACGTTTAAACATTTATTTTCAATTTTTTCTTTATTTTAGTTTTAATTTAAGAAATTGTTTGAGAAAAACATTTCAAAGACATGAAATTTATAGCTTTTATTAAGTTTTAAACGCTTTTCAAAGGTTTTAGTGATTAAAATAAAACAATATATAAGTGAGTGATTGTGTGATCACTGAGTTATGCGTTTCGTAATGTATGGTATGAGTGGTTATTAGCCATAATGTTCGCCATGTTTTTCATAGTTTGACTCAATTTATGTGAATTGACTTAAAACTGTTCTATTAATGGATTTACTCGACTAGTGGTCAACTGTCCACTCGATTAACAGTCTGTTAATTGTAGCGCAAGTCATGTCTGGGAGTGGGAGGACATGACTCATCCCAATTTTGTGACGAACGGTTCCAGCCTTGAAGACTGTCACACGAATTTCTTTGCTTTGGTAAATCACATTCTCTCCAAATTACCATTTCTTTCACTCAAATTTAATTTCAAATCAAAACAATTTATTATTTTAGTGTCGATTTCTATTTCCTTTTATCTTAACTTTTAATTGTTTTCTTCAAATGTGAAAGTCTTGCGATTGAGTAAAGTCTTATCCGGATGTGTCTGAGATGTGTCTGTTTTTTGGCCAAAACTATACGTTTAACCGATTATTGACTCACTTTCGGCTTAATTTCTTTCTCTCTTATTCTTACCAAAAGTCTCACTCATTAACTAAAAGTCTCATTGATTTCTAATTTAAGACAATTTTAATGAATTAAAAGACAAAAAGAGAAAAATATTAGTTTTTTTTGTCATTATTTGAGACAATTATTTGACAAATATTTAAACAATTGATTCAAATTTTAATTTTGAAATTTTACTTAAATTAATTAATTGAATCGTTTTATAATTAAATTATAACTTATTTTTGTTGAGAGGATTAGATTTACCCGAAATTATCAAATGATTTGAATTGTGATGTGTTTGACACACAATAAGACATAAGACAATTGTCAGACAATTTATTGATCGCAAAACTCAATCATTTTTTTTAAATACTTTTTGTTGTTATAAATGATTTGAAAATTAATGTTTTTATAGAATTAATAATAAGTTTGTGTTTAAATTTTAGGCCGATTTATGTGGAATAAAATGGAGACATTTGACATGTGAGACATCATCTGTTGAACCATTGGAGGATCCGGTGCTCAGTTCGTACTGTAAATGTTTGGCCGCAGACCTGCTCTGTGTTTGGCGTCGCGTCAAATCCTCTGATCAAAGCGGCAGACATTTTAATGATAATAATGGAAACCGAGACAACTTTACTAAAGAGTTGTGGGTCTTTTGGTACGGAGAAGAGCCGGACCTCACAGATCTGGTCCACAATGAATTGCAGGGTGAGTCTAATTTATTGCGCGTCAATTGTTTTTCATTTATTCATTATTTAGATATTAATTAAGTTTTGATTTTTGCTCTAAAATGACCTCAATTTAAATGAACTACTTTTGGGAACACTGTATTTGTTTATGTGTTTAGCCGTTAGGCAGGTATTACCACTTCTTACCACTTCTTACCACTT
>JAQIXI010002243.1:0-10842 GCA_034700165.1 Galumnidae sp. Gr-Ori-00277
ATAATCTAATTAAAGCTTATAAGTTAAAGAAAAAGCATTTTTTATCAAAAATTACAAGTTTTTTGACCAAAATTGTTTATTTTTGTTCTTATTTTTGATAAAATACTTTAAAAATGCTGAAATTCTATGGATTTTATAAGAAACAAGGTTTGAGGCCAAAGCCTATATCCACTACATTTACGGCCAGAATTTATATAATTTAAATTAAAATAAATAATTACAGACATGAACCTCCCTGTCCCCATCCGTTAATATCTGAAGAATGGGTCTTTAGAGGGACACGAACCTCCCTGTCCCCATACGTTAATATCTGAAGAATGGATCTTTAGGGGGACATGAACCTCCCTGTCCCCATACGTTAATATCTGAAGATTAAAACTTACCCGATAATACCCAATGATTGTATCCCCGTTACAAACAAAAAGCGAGGGGGAGGGTTGGTGGGTGTAAAACGAAACTATATACTACACCTACTACGTAAATGTAGTGAAAAACATCTAAATACCACTTTTAAAGTATTATTTTTAAATAATTATTCAAAAATTTCGAAAAACCGGAGCCGGCGCTTTTCGAGAGGGAGGTTCTTTTTTCGATTTTTCCTAGGGGGGTATTTTGCCGATTTTCAAGTCCTAGGGGGGGTATTCCGGAATACACCCCCCCTTTCGCCATCCCTGGACCTGACCGATGTTATCAACTATTTTTGGTATTGCAACTACATAAAATCGGTCTTTATTTTTAACATTATCTCTATATAAGCGGTTACGAAATTAAGTTAATAAAACTTGGTAAATTCATAGAAATTGGAATACCCAAAACTTGGTTGTGGAGTGTAATAAAAAATAAAAAATTTTAAAAATTAAGTTAGTTTACATTTAACTAAATATTTGATTTTCTCTAAAATGTGTGTTTCATCTTGAAATTGACTGTAGATCTCTTCATTGAAAACTTTTTCCTTGTCAACTAAAAATTCAATGCATGTTTTTTGTAGTTCCTCACAACTTGGTCTTTCTTCTGGATCATCTGTTGTCATTTTTCTAATATTTTCAAATACTTTAATATAATTTTCTTTATAATTACAGTCATCAATGAATTGTTTATAATCCGATCTGAAAAAATATTTTAATTTATAGATTATTATGTATAATTTTCTTACTTAATATTTATTTTTCGCATATTTTTCATCGAAATTTTTAAATTAAAGAGTTGTTTCGTAATAACACCAAGACTATATATATCACATTTCTCATCATATTGTGTACTATATAAATCAGGATCTTCAGGATCGTCATTCTTTACTTCAGGTGCCATGTACAACAATGTCCCAACTCCTTTCGAATTATTTTGACTTTCAAATAGTTTAGATAAACCAAAATCACATAATTTTAGAAATCTTCCGTCTATTCCTTCAGTTACTAAAATATTTTGAGGTTTAAGATCTCTGTGAAGGATAGGAGGCTTTGAAGAATGTAAATAATTTACACATTCTATCAGTTCCTTAAATAAATTTGTTTGAATGAAAAATTTGATTAATTTATATTTATCTTCTATTGATATTATAGTTTCAATATATTGTTTAAAATTTTGTGAACATAATTCCATTTGAATATAAGCATAAGCAGTCAAAATGTTATCAATAAACTTCAATTCATTCCAAGAGCTAATATATTCAACGACATAAATAGAATTCAATTTTGTCATTATTTGTATTTCTTTTAACACATCCTTAATATTTCCTTGAAAAAATAAATTAGGCAAATTGAGATTAAAATTAATAAATGAAGGCCTACCTTTTATTTCGATTTTTTTAACAGCATATAATGTTTTATTATATTTATGTTTTACTCTTAAAACATTTCCAAAACTACCCTTGTCAATTTCTTCACACATTTCAAAATTATTTTCAAATTTCTTTTCAAAAACATTTTCTAAATATTTTTCTATAAGAATATTATTTTCTTCACCATTTATGCTTTCTTTAACGAGAATTTTGTAAATTTTTATATTTCCATCTAGCTCCAAATGTATTGTTTCTTTAATATAACGGTATTCAAAATAAAAATATTCATAAAGATTTGTATAAGTGACATTGAAATATTTTCTAAAATAATTTGTTGTTTTGAATATTTCTATATATTCAAATCCATCTTTGTTCAATATAATTAAATTAGTACAGTACTCTGATGTAAAACTTTCTATATCCTTCACACCATTTAGTTTCATAGTTGAATTTTCAATGTCCATTATATTATAAATATTCAAAACTTCATCGAAATTTAATATTGCTAAACATATTATTTTAGTTTTGTATTCGATGCAACATATTACTTTTTTAATTTTATCATGTTGTACTATTTTACTAATTTTATTTGACTCGCTATTTTCATAATCCCATTTATAAATCCAGTTATCGGTTGTAATAAATAAAATTCCCTCGATACTTTTAAATTTTTCAACAATATTATATTCTCGCCGAATATTTATTGGTAGTGAAATGGTATTATTTGTTTCTTGGTCAAACGTTGTTATCCCCCAAATATAGACATCTCCATGAGAAGAAAGAGCAAGACATATAAGTCCTTTATTATAAGGATTTTCAGACGTTATATGTATAATAGATTTTTTATTAAAATATTCTAATATTTCTGGTTTATAATATTCATTATTTTCATCTCTTGAGGTTTTTAGTAACTGTCCATAGTAATTACTTCCCCAGCCATAAATTTTTCCATCAGCAATTTTTTCATCACATCTAGAAAAGATACAATACTTTCCCCAAAAAAATTGAACAATACTTTTATAACACAAATCTTCTATTTGAATATAATCATGTATTCTATTATTATGACCCAAACCTAAACACCCATAATCATTTTTTCCTGTGCCATAGACTTTATCATCATAAGTAACAAAAAGGGCTGAAAAATTTGGAGATGGTGCAGAATACATTTGATAATAATATTTAACTTTAAATTCATTCCCTTCAGGCAAACTTATTTGAAATCTTTTAAATTTCATAGTATTTCTTCGAGGAAAATAATAAGAATAAAGTTCTTCAACATTATTGTAAATAATTTTTGGTAATTTTTCGAAAGTATTATTTTGTGAAAATGATTCCTTTATTAAAATGCTTTTTTCATCAATATGAATAGTAGCATATGTAGACTGCTTTTCTAAAAGAGCAAAATCAAAATAACTTCGGTAACTATTCTTGATAGTAATTTCTCCTTCAACATCTATTTCGATAATATTAGTCTTAGTTTCAACATAATAAAAACCAATTTTATTTCCAAAATTATAAATGTAATGAATATTTTCAGCAATAATATCAGGATTGTTTTGATGAATTATTCCTGATTCATTGTGAAATTCAAAAGTTTTGTCACAATGTAATGTTAAAAAAATATCTCTATGATAAATTATTTTTGAAATATTATTTAAACAAATTATTTTGTTTTTATTTATAATTTCTACTTTGTTGTCATTAGTCAGAAGTGTTGATGTATTTCTATAACAATACACATATTTAATACAAGATTTTGTATCAATTAGTGTTGGTATTGTAATACAACGTAGAGGGATATTTGATCCTAATTGACCTTGACTACATGCACCCCATCCAAAAGCTTTGCCTTCAGTGGAAAGTGCTATAAAATGTCTTAATCCACAGGATATTTGTATAATACTTTTATTTTCAAAAAATTCAATTTTATCAGGCATTAGGTATTTATCTGAATCATACCCTCTACCTTGTTGTCCTCGATCATTTCTTCCCCATCCAAATATGTTCCCTTCAATATTTTGAGCAAAAACTGTATCAATTCCATAATACTCATCAAGGGTTCTTGTAAAAAATTCTTCAATTTTTTTATCACACAATCCTTTAATTAAAACGAAGGTGTTGTCGAAAACATAATCTGAGTCTTTTAATAAAAGTTTTAGATTACCACCAAGAGAATAAACTTTATCATCACTCGTTATGCAAATTGCAAAACTTGGCATGGGTGTATAAAATATTTTGATATTTTTTTTAATAATTTCAGGTAAAACATCAAAAATTCGAAATTCATCAAGAATTGAAGTCATTTTACTTTATTTGTAAGTTATTTACAACAACTATTTCGAATAACACTTTAAATGAGGAAAAGTCTCTAAATGTCAAAACTTATCTTAAACTGTCTTATATACTACAGTTATTGTTATCATAGAATTTTCAGTAAATTAGGTAACCATTTATCTCAAGCCTTTTTATATATTGTAGAAGTTTATTAATAAAAAATTATTCAAAGTAAAATACACTCGTTATATTTCTGATATAAATTAGCACTAAAATGCTAAAAGAATGGAAAAAAGAGGTATTACCCTGTAGCAAAAAATAGTTGCATTGTAATGCAAATTAAAAAAATAATTGCAAAAAAAGGAAAAATACAGTCGTTCTCATAATAGGTGGGAATAATTCCGACTTTAATTCTGTGAACGGTATATGAGTTGGTACAAGTAGCACATTTAAAATTTATTTCATTAGGGTGACTAGCTTACTAGGTTTGATCATAAAATGGTTCAAAGTGGAATATCCTAAATCCTTTGTCCAGCCCTAAGTAAAATACCCTGTGTTGATTTTTACTTTTGAATTGATAAAGGAATAGAGATATTTTAATTTACCACCAAGAACATCAAAATCGACCGAGAAATAATTGAAATGTTGTTATCTGAATTCAAAATTTTTGTATTAGTTAATGCAGATTTCTACTATAATCAGTTATTGATACTAGGATTACCACATTTCAATTATTTCTCAAACGATTTTGATGATCTTGGTTAAAATTAAAATATCTTTATTCCTTTATCAAATCAAAAGTAAAAATCAATCCAGTGAATTTTACATTAGGGTAGGGTTAAGGTTTTGGAATATGTCACTTTGAACCATTTTTGGACAAAACCTAGTAAGTTAGACACCCTAATCAAATAAATTTTAAATGTGCTACTTGTACCAACTCATATACCGTTTACAGAATTAAAATCGGTCAGGTGGTTTAAAAGTTATTAGAATATTAATTAGTTCCAAACTTTATGTAATTTGTCAATATTTCCAAGCTTACCGTTTTCTTCAACAAGCATATTGTTCTAAATCCTGAAATTCGTTTTTGGACAAATATGTCTAGGTTAATTTTCATTAAACAGAATTGAATTATCCTAATTAATTTTTGAGTGGTAATTTTTTTAGTGAAGCACTAAAATTAGTAGTTTTTAAACTATTATAATAATGTTGCTAGTTTAATCGTAAAACCCAGAAAAAGAAATTTTCTCCTTTCAATTATACATAAGATTCTTTTGGAATTTTTCAAATATCTTGAAGGAATTAAGAAAATATTTTGTCTCACACAAAGACAGGCTATTTTATAAATATTTTGGTATACTTTACAAAAATTTTTAAATCTTAAAAATTAAATTGATGATTTTGAAAATTTTTTATATTTATAAATTAGGATATTAGATGAATAAGTGATAGAAATTTGACTTTAAAATTCTAACTATAATCTTGTTAAAACAACATGTCAATTTTGGGAATTATTCCCACCAATTATGAGAACGACTGAATAATAAAATTTTTTTGTTATGCTTTCTATAGTTTTTCTTATTAATATATTTTAAAAATGATTTTTAAATAAAATTTTCGTTTTTTTGCAATTATGTTTTTAATTTTTTCCTCTCCGCTATAGAAAGGATCTTTTCGCTCATTTTCTGAAGGGTATTTTGACTATTTTTTGCTTTAGGGGTTATAACTCTTTTTCCATCCTTGTTTATAAGTCTTGTTAAATTTCCTAAACAACTTAAATATTTGATTGGACTTTGAACCGGACTCGTTTTGAAATAAACGAAATACTCTATATCAACAAAATTATTCCATTAATAAATAAAGTTTATGTGTTTATGACATATCTAATAAACAAAGTTTGAGGTCAAAGCCATAATCACTACATTTACGATCATTTTCAATAAGATTCTCAGATAGGTTTTAAATATTAAAAATATATTTCTCGAATTAGGAGTGGATAAGTATATGGGATTAATATAAGGGTTAATTATTTTTCCCGTGGATTATTGTACGCGTGGATCAGTATAAACGTAGATTGGTGTACGCGCTTATTAGTTTTCGCGCGGACTAGTGTACGCGCGTATTCATGTACGCGCAAATTAGTGTACGCGCGGATTAGTGTTCGCGCGGATTAGTGTATGCGCGGATTAGTGTACGCGCGGATTAGTGTACGCGCGGATTAGTGAACACGCGGATCAGTGAAAGCGGATTAGTGTAGGCATTGGTTAGTATATATTTAAAATAATAATAAAATTTATAAACAAAATCTAACTACTAAAGTGGTCAAAGTCAATGGTTTTCAAAAAATTCTAAGGAGTGTGTAACAGACTGTGGAGTGTAAAAACAACATAGTTATGAGACTACGGAGTAGAATGAAGACTTCAAAATCAAAAGAATTGGTTACTAGAAATAGAACATAATTCCACTTTACTATAAGAACAAAAGGTTAAATCTCTAAATTCCCTGTTTTCTCCATTAATATCTGAAGAATGTATCTCTAGAGAGCTATAAACTTCCCTTCAACTAGCAAAGAGAGTGAAAATTACCCGTTGATATTCAAAGAAATATTTTCCCGTTACTAGCAAAAGACCTCCCTGTCCCCTCCCGTTACTAATAAAAATAATTGTCTCTAGAGAGCCACAAACCTCCCTGTCTTTCCATTACTAGCATAAAGCTATATGTTACTCGTTAATATTCAGAGAAATATTTTGCCGTTACTAGCAAAAGACCTCCCTGTCCCCTCCCGTTACTAATAAAAGAATGGGTCTCTAGAAGGACACGAACCTCCCTGTCTCCTCCGTTAATATCTGAAGAATGGCCCTCTCCGTTACTATCAAAAAGACTAAAACTAACCCGTTAATACCCATAGATGGTATCCCCGTTGCAACGCATTTTTGTTATGTTTTCTATAGTTTTTCTTATTAATATATATTTTTAATGATTTTTAATTAAATTTTTCCGTTTTTTGCAAATATTTTTTTTAATTTTTTCCTCTCCGCTATAGAAAGGATCTTTTCGCTCATTTTCTAAGGGGTGTTGTGACTATTTTTTGCTCAAGGGGTAATAAATCTTTTTTCCATCCCTGTTTATAAGTCTTGTTAAATGTCCTAAACAACTTAAATATTTGATTGGACTTTGAAACGGATTCGTTTTGAAATAAACGATATACTCTATATCAACAAAATTATTCCATTTATAAATCTTATATATCAATAAATTACATATCCATTTATAAATAAAGTTAATGTGTTTATGACATATTTTAAGATTAGAAGCGTTATATTCATTTTTATAGCTATAAAAATTTTTATAAAGTCATAAAATTTTATCGAATAAAACAAAAAGAATGATTAATAAGAATTAATTTTATTGATAAAATTTGTCGTTAGGTTATAATTTTTTTTATATAAATACTCGTCAATTTCTATTTAAATTTACAGTTTTATTTCAAGTATTTGACTGCATAATTCAAGATGCCGAAACCTAATAATACATCAACAAAAAGTTCGCCAAAAAACAATCCACCAAACGACAATCAACCAAACGACAAAATCAAATATCCAGATCATGCAAATAGTTGGTCGCATCACCCGACAACTGAAGTTTTAAGCAAGTTTGCGTTTTCTGATTTTACTTCAAGTAAACCTTAAGTTATTTCTATTCATGCCAGAAGAAATTAAAGAAATCGTTTAAAAGAAATTAAATTCTTATATAACAGAATTAAAAATATTTATATTCAATAATTTAAAATTAAAAATGTTTAAAAATTTTAATTAAATTCTTTTAAATTGATTTCTATTAGTTGTATTAGAATATTCATTCTATACATTTAAGTAAAGTTTAATTTGTTTTATTAAAAAATTTAAAGAATTAATCCAAACATTTTTTGAAATATTTCTCATATCAAACAAATCGGTTGCGATTTTACCCACATTATAAATATCTACTTTTAAATTATAATGAGAACCACTCATTAAAACATTACTAGGTCTGACAAGGAGATATTTCGAAAGATAACACTCCGATTAAAACGATACTAGGCTAAAAGTTTAAACTTATTTTTTGATTAATTTAGAAAATAAAATTGGGTGCCCTCGTCAAAGGGTTGAGAGGCCAGAGAGAGTCAAAGTTTGGCTCAAACGAAGTTTGCTTAAGTGTAATGCTTTAGTGTAATGGTTTTAATGCATAAGTAATACGGGAAGCCTCCCACTAAACGCTTATGCATAGCAGCCATGCATTGCAGGGGAAAATTTTTTAGTGCTTAGTATAACTCACAGCAACTGATATAAAATGAAAAATATCTGTAGACTATTGTTATTAAAAAGCATTAGAAATATCAACAAATGTTAGTATAGATTGACTTTGCCCCCCTCTGGCCCCTCAACCCTTTGACGAGGGCACCCAATTTTATTTCCTAAATTCATCATAAAAAAGGTTTAAACTTTTAGCCTAGTATCGTTTTAATCGGAGTGTTCTCTTTCGAAATATCTCCTTGTGAGTTCTGTTGAGCGTTTGATTCGTATAAGTATTCAGCCCATTCTATCAACTTCATTTTTGTAATTTGTTTAGAGAGTTGAAAGAATGAGTTGAATACTTACATGAATCAAACCCATGAATTTGTGTTATTCAACGTATTCTTTAAATAAATGACAAAGTAATTTACAGGATAGTATTTGTTTTCCTCTTTTAGTCTCACAAGCAAGGGCATCGAGACGTGGCCCTCAGATTACCATGGTACTTGGCTATAATTTAAATCTTATTTTATGAATAATTTAGAAAATAAAATTGTTTGCCATCGACAAAGGGTTGAGGGGTCAAAGTTAAGATCAAACGAAGTTGGCTAAAGTGCAATACATATGTGATACAAAAAAGCCTCCCCCTAATTCATAAGGGCTCACATATGCATTGCATTGGAAGCCAACTTTTAGTGCTTATAATTTGTTAGTATAACACACATCATTTGATATGATATCCAAATAATTAATAGAATATTGTTATTGAAAAGCATTAGAAATGTCAACAAATTTTATTATAGATTTAGCCTAACTTTGATCCCCTCTGGCCCCTCAACCCTTTGTTGATGGCAAACAATTTAATTTTCTAAATTATTCATAAAATAAGTTTTAAATTATAGCCAAGTACCATGGTAATCTGAGAGTCATCTCGATGTCCTTGCTTGTCAGATATTGTAAACGTATAATTTAATTTCAAATTATTAAGAGCTTAAGAAAGGTTTCAACTTTGTTGTTGGATTTTAATAAAAATTTGCATATTTATCAAGTTACCCGTGCTGAATATCACTATGCACGAATTTTGTTAATATATAAAGAGGAAATGAAACTAGAGCATCATATGTGCTCAACACAAAAGTTGACATAACATTTTTGTCTTTAATGATTAATGAAAATTTATTTCGGATATTTATTCAATACCAAAGCCTTCTTATGCATGGTAAGTGAATTAGTTATCAAGCTATTCCAAGCCAATAAAAATATCGAAATAAAATTTTTGACGCGTGATTTCACCATGTTACTATCGAGATGCGGACATTTATAACATAAATTGCTTATAATCATATCTTTAATTTCTTTTAAGAAAGTCTCCGTACGTCCTTGGCAACAAGTTCATTTTTAGCTTGAAAATTTATATCTCCTTTAAAACTACATAAAATTTAAACCGATACGTGTTTTTGAATTTTTTGATTATCTGTAAAACTAACGAAATAATCAAGGAAAATCGTTAAAATTTTCAAATTTTACAAGGCATTTTTACAAAATCTATCAAACCAAACTTATTGAAAATTGACTCAATTATCTAGATTAATATGTTTAATAAAATATATTAAAATTAGCTTGCTAATTAAATTGGTTTGAATTTTATAGAGCAATTTAGAAATTACCATATAACCTGATGAAAACAATTATAAGTAAATTTGAATATCAATTACCAAAATATTTGTAGTGAGATTTACAAAAACCCTGATTAAAGCCAAACCATTTAAGTTAGCTATTTGATTTTCATATATTCTATTAAGCATAATAATCCAAATAATTGATTAAATTTTCAATAAATTTGGCCTGATAAATTTTGTAAAAATGGCTTGTAAATTTTGAAAATTTTAACGATTTTCCTTGATTATTTTGTTAGTTTTACAAATAATCAAAAAATTAAAAAACACCTATCGGTTTAAATTTTATGTAGTTTTAAATGAGATATAAATCATTTTATTATCTTGCTTATATTTTGTGTTAAGCATATTAAACAAAAAATTGAAATTATGCTTAAAACATTTAACCTAGAGTCTTTATTTTTTAAAAATATGAAGTTAGAACAAAACCATATCTGCAGTTTAAAAATGAATGTGATCTAGCTTATAGGAGAGATTTTATAGCTGAAAATCCATTAAAGAAGGTTTAGGGTCTCACTGTATAGTCTTATGCTAGTAATGGAGGGACAGAGAGGTTTTTGGCTCTCTAGAGACCATTCTTTTTATTAGTAACGGGAGGAGCCAGGGAGGCCTTTTGCTAATAACGGGGAAATATTTCTTTGAATATTAACGGGTAATTTATAAACTTTTATTAGTAAGGGAGAGGACAGGGAAGTTTGTGGCTTTCTAGAGACCATTCTTTTTATTAGTAATGGAGGGGACAGGGAGGCCTATTGCTAGTAACGGGAAAATAATTCTTTGAATATCAACGGATAACATATAGACTTATGTTGGAAATGGGAGAACAGGAAGGTTTATGGCT
>JAQIXI010002244.1:0-10838 GCA_034700165.1 Galumnidae sp. Gr-Ori-00277
ATCGGCGATTTTTGACCAAGTACATGGCCATTCGCCAAAACTAACTTCATAATCCGATTTAGCGATTCATTCTGATTACAACCATGTAAGTTTTGTAACGATATCAGAGTAGTCTATACACAATTATCCCTAGTGAGAACTTTAAGAATGATAAATAGATGATATGGCAAATGAACTCGATCCCAGTGGGTTCTAGGGTGCAAGACGATTCTATATACTACCTTTACTCTGTATATGTAGTGAATGAGTGAATATGTGGTAAAATCATTGATATCCTCAACAGTAGTCTAAGTCTAAGAGGGTTTCAAGTGGTCACCGATTACCATTTGTAAAGTCGAAAGAAGCATTTTGAGGCATAAATTCATTTAAAATAACCGACGTTTTGATTAGGGTTGCCAGACGTCCTCTATTCCAGAGGACAGTCCTCTATTTCGGTAGCTTAAACACTGTCTTTTTGAATGTCTTAAGAAGACCTTATACTATAAGGCTTATAGTGTCCAGTATTTTATTTGAAAGAAAAATTTGTTTAAAAAGTAAAGTAGACGACTATCGGTAATGAAAGTATTTTTGAAGGGATATAAGACCCATTAATGACATTTAATAAAATACCTAGTATCATTAAAATATGTCAAATTTTTCCAAGTTTTAATTAATTCTATTTAAAATAATTTTTAATATCACATACTTTAAGAATGTTTTTATTTTAATAAATATATCAAATAATATTCAATACATATTTCAATACGTATATCGATAATACCAAACTTCAAATAAAATTTTTAATAAAAAGTAAAATTAATAATTTATTATTATTAATAATAATAATTTTAGTTAACTTCAAAATTATCAAAAGGATTCGGATTAACTTTATTAAAACGAATAGTTTTCAGTCCAAAAAAAGCCCGAAAATATACAAATGTTTCGTTTGTATACCGAAAGCCGGGAAGAATACACTTTTGGAACCATTTCTTAGCCTCCATTTCTTTGCCCTGTTCCAATTTAATGAGACCAAGATCTAAATAACTCTGAGCTACGATTGACTTATCATATTTTATTTTAGATTTTCTGTTGAAAATATTTTTTATTAAGTAATTTGTAATCTTTTGAAAGCCTTTACCTCTCAATAACAGTAAAGTAATTATTGACGGCTTCTTCGAAGTTACCCTTCAATCTCTCAAAAACACCTTTGAAAAACAGTGCAGTCAAGTAAAAGTCCATGCTACTTTTCTTATCTCCATCTGAAAAGAATATCATTAAAATCATTTATGAATAACAATTATATTTTAACAAGATTTTTCCTGATTTACCAAGTTGATACTTGTATTTGTTTAAATCTATGTCCACTCTTTGCATTAAATTATTAATAATAGTTTCGTTGCCTTTAATGGACTCAAGAATATTGTTTGTGTATAACACGTCCTAAGTTTATATATCAATTGAATAATTAAATTTTAAATATATTATAAACTAGCAATAAATACCAGATCAGGCAATATTAGGAACTCTCCATTTTTAAAGTATTGCTTTGAATTTCTTAATACAATTTTTCCAATTCCAATGACTGGACCCAAATGTCTGACTCTCATCAGAGGAAGTACTCTAAATTAAATAAATATTTTCTTAGTATAATCAAGGGCAAATTATCATAACAACTCAAAAATGTTTAGAAATTTCTTTTCCTACAAATAATTTTGACAAACATGTCAAAGATCTGGCCATAAAGTATCATGTTGCTAAATAATACAACAATCTTCATTAAGAATGTTTATTTCATTCTATTATTAAATTATTAAACCAAAAAAGATATGAATAACATTTACCTCATTATTTGTGAATCGGTTTCCATTTCGTTTCCAATATAATATTCTGAACTAATAGTTCTCTTCAAGAAGAGAAACATTGCCTTATAATAGACGACCCAATTTGGGTAATGAGACATATGATTGTAAATAACGAAATCGCAGTAATGAATACATTTATCCCACTCTTGTTTTAGTGAATAACACCAAATCAATTCATATGCGATTAAATATTTACAGTATTTATGCTTTCCGTCAAACAGTTTTGAAAATATTTTTATCGATTCGTCGATATTTCCTTTAATTTGTTCTAACTTTGCTCTAGCAGTGAGAAAGTAAATGTTCTAGTAACAAACAAAATATTCATTATATACAATAACTATTCATTTTTATGTATTCAAACCTCAGGTAATTCGGATAATTCCTTATCAATAATACTTTCGATAAATTTAAGATATCTTTGAGCCAACGGTCGAATACCATAATGAAAGTGAAGGTAAAGTCCTCCAAAAATTATGATGAATTCCGACAATTTTGAAACAATAAACGTTCCCTCCTTATAGAGTTGGTAGAGATCGATGAAGGGGTCAGAACGCACATCAAACTTTTCATCGATTAAAGTAATGATGACTTTTTGTATAGTTTTGGGGAATACACTAATCGTTAGTTTTAGTATAGTTTCGGAGAATTGAAAGAATGAAATAAAGTTTTGTCGCGAGACTTCATTTTCCCATTTATTTCTTTGTTTTGCAATTAATTTAAGTTTTCTTAAATGGAAAAAATATATTTATTTCTTCATTGATTTTATATTATTAATATATTTTACTTATATATCCGAATACTGTGTAACAATTTCGAAGGAGCTTTAATCAAATGATGTGTCCTAGTTGATTTACTTTCTATCATAATCGCGGAAAAGGTATAATATACGTACTTTGATCCCAATGCGTACACTTCCCCTAGGAACAAAGTTTAATACATGGTAGAGATGTCATTACCAAAATCACTACCCAGGTAAAGGGAAATGTAACCCCTATCTAATGACATCTTTATATACAAAATAAATATAAATTATATCTAATATTTTTAAAACAAAAAATAAAAGCAAATAAAGTATTAATTTATTTAAATTCTATTTAATTAAAATAAATAAATGCTTTCAATACTAACTATCACTATATTCATGAAAATCCTTGGAATTAATGCAAAAATGTTTCCATTGTTTGTGTTCACATTTATCGATCAGAATCTTCATATATTCGAGAGCCCTATCAGTCTTATCGTAAAATACCTGAAATTAAATATTATTGACATTAAATATATAAGCTTATGCCATGTTCCCACCTGCACTTTAACCGGTTTTACACTTTAAATAAAGTAATCCTTAAGTGTACACTTAAACCAAAGATTAAATAGAAGAGCATTGAGTGAAACAAATATTTGGATTAAAATCTAGTTAAGTGTTTAATAGAAGAGACAGACTTAAAACTTTTCTTACTCTAAATAAAGTATAAGTATTCAAAATGTAAGTGTATACGGGAACATGGCATTACCTAAGTCTTACCTTTTCTCCATAACATAATAAATTCATATAGTTTAGGGAAACGAGAAAAATACAGTGAAATAAACTCATTTCAGTGAAAAGTTCGAGTTTTCGCTCGAGTATTAAATATTCATTTCCTTCCAGGTATTCTTTGCCTAATTCTTCGATCATTTTAATTGATTCCTCGATTTGCAAGGGTTTTCTGTTGTATACACAAAGTTTCGAAATTATGTTCGGTTGTTTGAAGAAGTGTAGCTCTTGAAACCTTTAGACCTGTGACAGACCCTATGCCTCTTAATTAGGAAATTATATTTTGCATTTAATAAAGAAAATGTTATATTCTATTTTTGATTCAAAATCATCAAAATCTGTTTGGAAACAAAAATAGTAATTAAAATATCAAAGTTTTGAGCAAAAAATGGTTAAAATAGTGAAACAGGCATCATCTTGCTTTTCTAGTTTGAGAGTTACACTTTTTCAAATACTGTAAAATAATTTTGAAACTTTTTTTATACAAAATAATACAGTGATGGCCATCAGGGGGTATAACCCAAATACCCCCTTGGATCGACGAAGCACCCCCTCCAAGGCATCGGCAAGAAAATAAAGGTAGAAAATTCGTAAAAAGGAGAAAATAAGAGACAAATAAAGTAAAAGAACTGTAAATAATAAACAAAATAACAGAAAATATAACTAAAATGCATGAAAGCATCATATTTACAGTTTTTAAACTATACCCAAAAGCTTTAAATTTGATAAATTTATTTAAACTAAAGTTCGATTTTCAAAAATTATGAGTTTTTTGGTTAAATTGTTAGTTTTGGAACTTAATTATGATTAAATACGTTAAATGAGAGTGTAATCTATGCCCTAATAGATGTTTTAGAGCCAGTTTAAAAATACCCCCCACCTATACCCCTCTGTCTCGAGAAAAGTCACCAAAAAAGGCAATACCCTCTCAATTGATTGATGTCATGGCCGATCCGTGGCCATCACTGAAAATAATTAATATTCCAAAAGTTGGTTGAAATTACTTATAACTTCTCATATAATTTTCGACATCCATTTTTAATAAGAATATTTTATATAAAAAATATATTTATATTTAATAAATAATGAATAAATTATTATATAAACCGTAATTTAACTTATATTTAACAAAATTAAGATATTTTATTAACTTGAATATTTTGAAATAACAATAATTAAGTGATAACTATTCATTTTTATTATATCGTAAAAGTGTTTGTCTATTAAAATATTTCTCCTAAAAAAGTTTTTTTCTCATATTTGAAAAATGCAATAAATTCCGAAAATTTTCTAAATTTATTTACTCTGTTTTGGGGTATTTTGGTCTGATCACACAGGGTATTTTGAAAAATCACTAAAATCTCTATACAACCCATTTTAAAAAGTGTTTAGATGTTTTTTCCTTATAAATTCATTCAATTCAATCATATTTAACGTATTTTATCACTTTTAAAACAAAAAACTAAGAATTATTGGCAAAAAAGAACTTTATTTAATTTTTTCTTAATTTTTCTTCTTTTCGATTGGGAGGCCTAGAAATTACTCCAAAGGGCGAGGGGTATTTTGGCGATTTTGCTCTTCAAGGGTTTATTCCGTTATACCTCCCTTCGGCAATCTCTGCTTGTACATGTCACATAGCATATGCCGAAAAGCACAAAAATCTATTTAAAATTATATCGCTACTCTCATTGAACAAGATAATGAAAGGATATTTTATTTAATATTAAAAAATACACAATAATGGGACGTTTCAAACAAATATCAATAAAGTTAACTATTAGATTTTAGGTAATAATTTTCAAAATAATTTTTAATTTTATTAATAAGTAATTTTATTTAGTTCTATTTGAAAATAATTTTATTATCAAAAAATACAAGTTTAAATTAAGAATTAACTGTAACTATTTTCATCTAATTCTATTCAATTAAATCATTAAAAAAATATTTTTAATTTTAAACTTCAATTTGGATTTTAGTAACAAATTTTAAACAATTATTAGTAATTTTATTTCGATTTATTAATTAAACAATAATTAATCCCTTTTACCCTCACTTTTAATATCTCATTTTTCATTAATGTAAAATTTTTTTTAAACTTTTTAGTCCACATTTTGTTTGAAGTTATTTAAACTAAATTTAAACTAAAGAAATATTCTAAACTAAAACCTAAATATTGTTTGTTTAATATACGATAACTAAAATGCATTAATTTTTGTAGTTTTGGTTTTAGCTTATATTTCATAACAAACGTCACTTCATAACAAAAATACAAAATTCATATAAATATAATCAAAGGTGTTTTTTTAAATAACAGAAATAGTCTCTTATTTATGCAAAATAGCGCTCTCTGTGATTGTCTCACTTGACTCATACGCAGTCAAAAACATAAGTAAAGTTTTTTCAGATATTTTTGCATTGAATCACGTGATTATGAGTTGACGCAAAACCTATCAGAAATGTCATTTTTTAAATTGAAGGGAGGGGTAACAATTCATTAGTGGTTATAATTTATGTAACTCCATTAATGAATTATAAACCTTACCTTCAATTTAAAAAACGACATTTCTGATAGGTTTTGCGTCAACTCATAATCACATGTTTCAATGCAAACATATCTGAAAAAACTTTATTTGATGCGTTATTTTGTATAAACAACAGAGTAATTACGTTATTTCAAATGGAATTATAAGTTAGAAAAGAAGTATTTTCGATTCACAAAGATTATATTAAAAATAAAATACTTGAACTATTTGGCATATCTAACTTGGACAATATAATTGACTATAAATCTTGAATTATACTGCATACTTTAAACAAATCCAAAGTAGATATGCCAAATGGTGTTTTTTAAAAGAAATTAACATAAATGTAGACAAAAATAAAGTCTATGACTTAAACGAAAAAAAAATTATTATTAAAATCAGTTGCCTTTTAAATAAGGATCCAAATGTTTCAGAAGTTTTTCCAATTCCTTTTGTGTAATCCCTTTCTTTTCGGCCAATTCTTTGGCTGTCGGAGCATTTTCGGGGCAATTTTTATATGAAGTTTGTTTAGTGCCGCCCATAAAATCTGGAAGTTCTGATTCAGCGATGAATTGATTGATGTCTTTATTGGAAACCAAATGAAGCAATTTTTGCTGTTCTTTCGGTAGCCAAGTCTGCGCTAATTTGAAAACATATTGCAATACCCAGGGTAGTTTATAAATAATAACAGATTTAAATAGCATTGGATAGTAATCTCTTAATTTCTGAACACAAAAAAATAATAAATCGATGTCGACATTTGTAATACCGGCGCCGTTGCAGTCGAATACAATACAAATTCCTTTATTCTCATTCTTTTCAAAACTTATCTTTTCTTTTTCAATAATAAAGACAATGAATTTCTTTAATAATTCATACCATGGTCCAATCCTTTTGTTGGCTTTTATTCGAAAGAAAATAGTTTGGGCGCCATTTAGGTCCTGTCCATAACTGAATATACATCCCATTTGGTAGTATTCGCGAGGAAATGAACTTTCGTCCAATTGGTTGACACCGAACTCTTTTCTCCATTTCAATACTTTTTCCAACATTTTAAGCGATTCCTCGATGTTTCCGGTATTGTATTGAAGATAAAGTTTAATAATGAAATCATTGTCTCGAATATCATTTATGTCTTTTTCGTCAAATTCTTTATTATTTTTGCTGTACTCACAAACAAATCGATGCCTCAATTCCGACACCAAAGAGTTAGTTATTTCAATGTTTTCGGACTGCATCGAGGACATTTTAATGCTTTGTTGTTCTTATTATTTTAATAATATTTTATTCATAATATAATTCACCATGCGAATTTATTTAGTATTCTTTTTTTTAATAATGACCAAAGTAGGTTTTTCCTGAATTTATTTATTCTAACTTAATTGAAATCACTTTTAAGTTAATTTCAAATATTTAAAATAATTTTAGTAAACTTTCTATTCGATGTCCAAACATTTCATTAAATACTTTTCTATTGGACTTAGAAGTGAAGTGAAAAGCTGTGGAATAAAAGTGATTGATATCGAACCTGTTCTCTATAGAACAACTATTTGTCACTCAAAAATAATTAAGAAAACATCAATAGAATTTGGGAACAGACAGAAGAAGGTATTTTATAATATGTATTGCTTATTATATTGATACATAAGTTCAAAATTTATTTTCTTTTAAGTTATTACCAATTCATAACCAAATTTCACGGAAACAGATAGCCATTGGCCAAAAATAATTTGGCCATTCAATTATTCATATCTCAAGCTTTCAAAAGAGACCAAAATCAATTTTTTCAAAAATCTTCAACAACTTGATTGTCAACAATCTTGTTGAAAATTCTGAGGCTTTCGGTAACTATCTAGTTACCTTCATCAGAACAAATAAGTCTCTATATTGGAGATGAGGCCAAACTTTTGCAGATATTGGGAGTAGTGGTCATACGATTACAATTAGCACAATTATTTATATCTAAAACCTCTGGGACTGAGCTGTAAGGAAATGAGATTTTAGATATAAACAAAAATCTGAAACCAAATACTTTAGTGCTAATTGTGCTAATTGTAATCGTATGACCACTACTCCCAATACTGCAAAAGTTTGGCCTCATCTCCAAAATAGACTTATTTATCTCTAAACTCGCTCTGATGAAGGTAACTAGATAGATTAGGTAACAAGATTGTTGACAATTAAGTTGTTAAAGATTTTTGAAAAAAGTCTTTTTTTCAAATAATTTTATTAAATTGTTATCAAATATTGTATCTAAAATTCTGTTTAAATGCTTTCTATTGTTTTAAAAAATGATGTATTACTCATACTTTTATCTTATTTTGAAAATAAATTAGAAAAAATAAACTCAGTTTGCTTAAAGAAATTATAAAATTGATGAATTTAAGACGGGTCTTAGAAGGGCTGTCTCGTCAAAACCGGAATATAAGCAAAGAAACTATCCGGCGTTTGAAATTTTCTAAATTATTAAGTCTCTCCACTGAATTGACATTCACCCGACTATTGGCCACTGAAAGTTAAACTGTGTGAACGGGTGGATTGTAATAGAGGCGCCTCTCCTATAGAGTGCGCCTACGACTAATTGTTAGCGGACCAGAAAATTGTTCAGTTTCTGTTACTAGGCTGACCCCTATCAAAGAAGTTCTGTCAGCCGTTTGCATAAGCTTAGGTAAAGAACTCTTAACTCAAGTCTAAACCACACAATTAAATGATAAACAGTTTTAATAGTTATTTAATTAAAGTTTTTTAAAATATAAAATGACCGCAACTTTACTGAACAGCGACAGACTGACTGTTAAAAGTATGCTACTTAACTTCTTTACATTGAAATGAATGGCAGAGATCTTACAATAATAAGTATTTTCTATAACAGCTATTACATATTGTATTGAGATTAAGAGTTAAATATGACCATTGGATGACCACAAATGGTCACTTTGACTATTCGGGATAATGTCTTATATTTAATGATAAACATATTTATATACTTATTTTATAAGTTAATTATTACCGAAGTTATTAAATAAAACACATAATTAATTTAAACATAATATGAGACTCAATGTTAGGTTTTTGAACTATTGTTTATGAGATGAGTGGTAGTATTGCCAGAGTCTGAAATAATATTGTAGACATAGAATTGGTAGTCACAAACATTTATTTTAGCAAGTACAAAAGTCTACATATAAAACATAGTGTGCATTAATACAGACCATTACATAAGACAGACTACTAAATAGTTAATGAATTACATTGAATTTATATCAAAGATTTACACATTAGAAAAGTATGCAAAACATCAATGAACAGGATAATGACTAATACGTAACTTAGCTAGTTAACTATAAACAATACAAAAACTGATGCCTACAATATGTGACTCAACTATATCCGTCACAAACCTTAACTTTATTGATAATATAAATAATTTTATATAAATTATATATAAATTTTATAATTATATTCAAATTACAGTGAATGACCATTAGCGTCAACAACCACTAAGCTCAACTAACTAATAGTGTTAATTATTTATGAGTCCACGAGAACAAACAGTTTAGTAGGTAATTAAGGATCAACAGCCAATACCGTGAAATAACCAATAGTGTCAAGCATTTGTTGATCACAAACTGTGATATCGTATGTAAAGATTGATGAATAGCGTCAACCAGGAATGGCCACGGTCCACTTCGATCTCATTGAGATCTCAAAAATCGAGAAATTCGAAAAAGATAACAATTATATTCAGATTTACTGAAAACAATGTCCAGGAAAAGCCAATAACCAATTTTTTGATTTGAAAAGTGATTTATGCAATAAATATAATTGTTTAATAGATTCAAAGAAAATTTGAATCAAACGAATTATCCCCCAATTTTGCCACTTTTATCCCTAATTTTGCAAAACCTAATGATAATTATAAACAATTCTAAACTAATGCCTACAATATATTTATTAACAAATTTGAATTCATTTCATGTTTTACTAAATAGTTGTTAATCAGAAGAAAATGATATTTTTGTAAATCATATTCAGATCTCTCGATAACTAATTTTTATTCTCAGGTTTTTGTTGAAAACACATTGAATTCAGTGCACGAATACAATTGATTTCTATATAAATATATTAATTAGTGGTTTGATTATCAAGTTTTACATTCTATATAAATTTACCTTTGTATGTTGAGTCAATTAAACATTTCACTGATTCTTTATAAATAGCCAAGTTCATTTGTTTGAGCATTTCAATTGAAGTGTTTTTGAGTTTTTTCTTTCGAAGTAAAGTATTGAACAGAAATTCGTGTTTTATTTCATTGATTTCAAACTCTTTATTTTCTTTTAATAAATTATAGATTGAATTCATTGTATTATAACTAAGCATTAATTATTAAATACTTATATATTTTTGTGGTCTTATTCAAAGTGTTGGCTCTTTTGCGAAACTGTATAAATACTAGAAAACATCTTTTAATGCCACTTACAAATGTAAACATACATGAATGTGACTAAAACTTTTGAAAAATACGTTTGTGGAAAAACATGACCAAGGTAATTTTTATTTAAAATTCACCCATATTTAGTCAAATTGATTACTTAAAAAATGTAAAATTTAATACAAAATTTTGGCAGAAAAACTGATTTAATAAAAGTGCTTGATCAAATTAGCAATTGTTTCCCATTTGTATGGATGTCTTTTCTATCAACAGATGTCAAGTAATATATCGGCGAATAATACTATAAGTGTTGGCCTCTGTGCCAAAGACACAGCCATTAAACTTACGGAACAATTGTTGTCTTTATTCCAGGGATGGCCAAAGGGGGGGGTATTCCGGAATACCCCCCCCTTGGAGAGAAAAATCGGCAAAATACCCCCCCCTTGGAGAAGAAATTGGTAGGCCCCCCCCCCTATCGAAAAGAGGAAAAAATCGAAAAAAAATTTGAATAA
>JAQIXI010002245.1:0-10837 GCA_034700165.1 Galumnidae sp. Gr-Ori-00277
TCAGAATAAATATTTATTAACTCTTTATAGTTTTAGTATCACAAAAACTTTTATGAATTCGAAAAATATTATCAAAGTGTAAGTTTATAATATTTTATAAAATTATATTCTTGGATAAATTTTTAATTTTTAGAATGAACTTGCTTCTATTCGAAACTGGCATTAAACAATATTCTGTGAAAATTACGGATTTCTATAATAATTTTAAAGGGAGAGATATGTTTAAAAGTACGAATTTTTTAGCAAATAGAAGTAATATTGATAATAATGAACCACTATCTATGACTGACCTAGTCAAAAATGTGTTTCTTTTACTTATAATTGGAAATACCTTAAGTTTAATTTCATTAATTATTAAAATTAATTATTTAAAATATTTTCAACCAAATTGAAAAAATATAAAAATAATTATTATGCATGAAACCAAGATAAATTTTCATTTAAAAATATGAACTTATCTTTATTATAAATTTTTCAAAAATTAACAATAATTAAAAAATATAGAGAGGTTTTTCTTCTATATTTAATTATTATATTTATAAGCATTGTTATTTTTGTTTTAGAATATTCTTTATTTAATATTATAATACTTATCATGGTAATTAAATGCTTGAATGTTAACATCAAATTACAAATTAATAAAATTGAATGGATTTTCACTACATTTAAGGAGTAAAAAATAGTACATAAGATCATATATGGCCCATCACCGCATTTAAATGTATTGTCCCCTGAATTCGAACGCGAAACATTTTTTAAGAATTAAATTTAATAAAATAAAACAATTTAATTAGCATTAAATATTAAATAAATGTATAATATCAAACTAGTTAAATCAAATTCAAAATTAATGAAATGTTCAAAACATAACCTAAATTTTAATAAAGATCTCTAAACATAATCTGACAGCTCTCCACCCGAGGCATCATTGCTATAATAAAGGGAATAAAACTTAACGTTAGTGTCAATGATATAATAATAAATTTGTGTATTCCCTCGCATTTATTCAAAGCATTATTCTTGTTGTTATTCACCACATCTTTGACATGATTTGAGACATTAACACCATTTTTATACTCTTTTGTTTCGATATTTTTGTTTAAAATCCAATATTGAAACCAAAAAATTAACGAAATAATGTGAAGTCCTCTTATTGACCAAAGTAATATGTCCAGCATCTGATACAATGCCTTGCTAATTTTCCAGTGGACGCTTTCGATTAGATAATAATCAAATAGAAAATATGTTAAACAGCGAACCATCTCTAGTATTGGAGCATATTTTCTGAAATTTTTATCTAGATAAATATTTGTGAAAAAATATATTTTATTCAAACCTATTGTCGAAAATAGTGCCAAAAGAAGTTAACAAAAATATGATGTAAAGCACAGCAATAATTCCCTTTTCCGGAGAGTATTTCTAGCAATAATTAACTTGTTAATTCATATTAAACTTGTAAAAATAATGCATACAATAAATGGATGATCAGCCATTAAATAGAAACCGAGCAAAACAACCAAACCATGAGTGGCGACATACCATTTCTTCCATTCAGGAATATACGGATCATAACTATATTTGGGAGCGTTTTGGTCCGGTTCGGGAATGTCACTAATGAGTCCTAAACGTGGTTTACCGGGTTTCCACCCTGGTCCTTTAAATAGTGCCGACATCTTATTGCCAAAGCCTTCCATTTTATTAAACTTATCCCAAACTTCGCGATAATAACCGAACTGAAGAGTAATTGAATCAAAGGTCTTAGGCGTCGGCGAAAGCACTCCGTATACAATCTTTTCTTTTGGCTCTTGGTAGGTACCAAATATTCTGTCGAATACCACAAGAAATGCGCCAAAATTCTTGTCAATACAATAAGGATTCCTTCCGTGATGTATATGATGTTGCCTAGGTGTGTTTACGAAATACTCTATGAACCCTAAGTTGCCTGTTACATTGTTGTGAAGCCAAACTTGGTATATAAGGCTAAATTGAACATGAACCAACAAGATTGGCGGTGGGACTATCAGTGCCAGAAGGATTGGCATTATCTAAACATTGTTTTCAAAAAATTAGTATTTATGCAAGATAAATATTGTGAAAGGTAAAATTAGTAAAGATTACTCCGTAAAACAGTAGGTCCACAACTGAATTCCTAAGGGTTGTAGTGATATTTACGTCTTCATCCATGTGGTGGAACGAATGGGCCGCCCATAATATGTTAATCTCATGCAGTGCCCGATGAAACCAATAAAAAGTAAACTCGGCCAAAAATAATGAAACGAACCAGGTAGTTACCGAATTAAGTGGAAGAGCTATTATTGCATAATTATTGTGAACCCAATATAACATCGATATGGAACCGGTTAACAGTACTACTCTGTATAATTTAAAAGAATATATTCAACTAGTTATTTTTTGCATATTAATATTTGAATTACCTTAATAAAATTAATGTCAAAAAAGATCCAACGTTGACATATATGTCCACAATTCTGAACATATCTTGACGTTGAAATATTCTGATAAAAGCTTCCAGTAATAAAATAAAAAGTAATACTGGTGTTACCTAAGTCAAATAATAATCATGTTAATTCTATTAAAATAGTATTGTACAATATCAATTAGGGGACTACACAATATTTATATAGGAATATCTTACTCAAATCTAGAAAGAGTATTAGGTAATTTAAAAAGAAAATAAGAAATATTACCGTAACTTCATAGTGGGGCACATCAGTAGCCGTTTGGTGCATCTTATCTGTCGGTGAAATAATATAGAATAGGGACAGGAATTCTTTGCCAAAATTAATGGCAGTATCCTTAGCGCACATCCATTTTATATCAACCATAGTTTCACTATTATTAGTTATATCACTAATAATTTCTTTAATATTTGAAAATAAATTTTATTCATAAAATCTCAAATAATGTAAAAAGAGTTTTTCCTAATTCACATAATAATAAAATAATTGTTCTAATAGTAAACCAATAAAGTATTTATAATTTTTTTAACTTAAATGACATTACATTAAAGGTGTTTTATATAAACTTTTTAATTAAATTTTATCAAGTTTAAAACATTAAGCATCTGTTTATAAATTATTATAAATTAAAAAGATTATAAATTATAAAAATGATTATAAAAATTTTAAAGTAAACAAATTATTATTTTCCACCGAGTAAATAAAGTATATAGAATCTTCTTGCTCCCACACACAAACACACATACCCAACTTTTTAAAACATTCATTAAAGTATATATTAGTTTTAACCCGTAAATGCCCTTTGAGTTTGAAAGCAAACCTTGTTTTTATATAAAATTATTAAAATTAATTTTGAATTATTAATCATTATTTCAGTTTTAGTTTATATTTGAGTTAAGATTAAAAAATTTAACTTGATTTAAATAGATTATATTTATCTTTATATTTTAATCATATCTATATACATATATTTTATTGAAATAATTTTTTATAAGTATTTTTTAATATTAAGTTATAATCACTGAAAGGAAATATTATGTGAAGCATTGCTAAAATTGTTTGATAACAATCAGTTCGTATGAATTTTGTCAGAGCTTATGTGCCTTTCCCTATTAAACTCTAGTATACCAGAAATAACTCTGATTAATTTGTAACAGATATTTATAAAAGGTGTTAAAGGAGTCTTTCAATGATTAATGTTTGTTTAAAAAATTAAACAAAAAAATAGAGTTTAATAATATTAAAATTTCAAATTAATTAGTTATAATATTGTTAAAGTAAAGAGTTATTTTAGCATGCATGCAGTGATGACCATCAGAGAGGTTATAGAGTCTATAATATAGACCAAATATCTTCTATAATCGACAAATTAACCCCTCACGCAAAGTTCTCAAAGGACTCAGGCTCCACGAGGAGGACCCCGATGATCAATACGTCGTCGTCGGGATCGGTGGATTGAATCTTGTCTGTTCGGGATGACCTAGGTTTTTCTTCTCCTTAAAATATTTAAAAGAAAAAAATTTTCTTCATAAAGAATTTTTAAAGTTTTTGCAAGGCACGATTTTGAGAAATTGAAGATCTTTATGGAACCAACTATATTTATTATCAGATCCTTTTAATTTCATTAATTGTCCGTTAATTTTAGGGATTTAAAAAATTTGATTAATATTGATTTGAAAGGTTTTTCGCAATAATTTTAAGAAAAATAAAATCTCTTAAATATTTCATAATTAATGGTAGTCAACAACAAATAAATTAATCGATAAACGTTTCTAGGTAATTTTACCTAATAATAAATATATTATTTAGATAATTTCCTTATGTATAATTCTAATTATATTAATATTAATGATATTATGAATAAAATATTTAATTTGTTAATTATTTCCTTGAGACAAATATTTTTTATATCTGAATATTTATCCCAATAGTTATGACAAAATTGAAAATTAATTAATTATAAAAATATATGTTAAGGTTAAAAATGAAATCAATTGTAAATTAACTAGAATCGCAGTGAAAATAAAATTTCTATAAAGATTATATAATTTTTAATTCATTCACTGATTGTAGAGAATTTTTTTTATATGTAATAATTTTAAGGAAAGTATTCCTCATTCAAATGTAAACAAATTATACTAAATATGCAAATCGATGTTTAATTAATATATTTTATTAAAAGAGTTTCTCAATAATAAGAAAGTTATTTCTTATCCGTTACATCCAAAAACTTAAAGGTTATTTTTGTTTTTTAATTAGTGATAAAAAAGAAGTAGTCAGTTTTTATTATTTTAAATTTATGAAGATGAAAAATAATTAAAATTTAGTAAATATAATTATATTAAGTAGTGAAGGCCTTTATCTTAAATAAAAAGTAGTGATATCAAAATTTTATATAGAATTCATTAATTTAATTCGAAAAATAGAAACATAAAGTTGATTTGATTTGTACTTAAATAAATTAAAAACAAGGTAAACTAGAATAAAATATTCACATATATTTCATATTTTATATGTTAAATATTTAAATGAATTATTATCTAGCTCAAAAAGCGTTTTTTCATTAGACTAATTGAAATTTAATGTTTATTAAAATTAAATATTAATTTCTGACAACTATTACAAAATGAATGATATTTACATTACAAATTTTTTAATGAAACCAAAAGCTTATGAATTTAATAAATATTTAACTTGTCCATATTTAAATCAAACAAGTTATGATTACCTTTCAATTTTCATCGTACAGGAATATTATGATAAGGTAAGTTTTAAATATGTCATAATTTTTATTAAAAATATTATAACCACAGAAATATTTATCTGCAAATTTCTTCATCAGAGTTATATTGGAATATATAATATGTAATTTGAATCAAAAAATAAAAATTTTTGAGGGTTTTGAAGGAAAATTTAAAACACATGAAGTAAGTAATTCTTATAATAAATTAAAAGTAAAAATTAATTATAAATTAATTATTTTTAGTTAAATAATATATCAAAATTCTTTTTAACGGAAATGGAATATCGAACAAGCCAATATAAGTTTATTTTATCAGATTTTGGTTATTTATGTGAAATTATAACTACATCACTATATATTCAAGATAACTCGTATTTTTCTATTTTAAAAATATTCGACAATAAGGTAAATAATTTATAAATATATATCGTAGTAATTTTAATTAATTAAATTTTCCACTTTATAGATATGGTTTTTAATCGTGTTATCTATTTTAATTAGCACTATTATTTTCAAAATATTAAATCATGAAGATAATCTTAATATAATTGAATTAACAAGGTTAATATTAAAACAAAACTATAATACATTCAAAATTATTGAAAAAATTTTGAAAAAAAAGTTTAAAAATAGTTTCCTCTTAATTTCAATTCTATGGATTTTCTTTTCATCAATAATATGTTATTCATATTCGAGCACACTTTTAATAAGTTATGTGAAAACTAAACCGATCAAATTAATTGAAAATATTGAAGACGTAATTTATGATGATAAAATTAATGTTCTTGGTTATGATAGAACTATCAATTGGATTAACGATACAAATAATATAGGATTTGAAAAAATATTTAAAAAGACACTAAAAAATCCAGATGAAATAGAAAAATTATTAAAGGAGGTACTAGATGGAAATTTGATTCTTTTATTTGACACGATAGAAACAAGAATTTGGCTTGCTTCATTTCCAAATTTAGGTTTAAAGAGCGCTAAAAATAAATATGTATTAAAATTTTATGGATATTTTATTAAAAGTTTTGCAAAAATTAATTCAATAATTAAATTGTGAGTAAATTTTTAAAACTCAAATTATTCATACGTTTATTTTTCTAGAATGAACCTGCTGCTTTTTGAAACTGGCATTTATACTTATAAGAAGGAGATGGATAATTTGAATATCAAATTAGTTATTGGAAAAGAATTTTTGAAAAAAACAAATCTTAAAGAAAACAATTTAGAACAAAATGCTCAACCTATTACCTTAATAGATTTGGGTAGAAATGTATTTCTTATACTAGTTATTGGTATAATTATTTCATTTTCATGTTTTATTTTAGAAAAATATAAATTTTTGCTAGACAATAACTAATATATATAATTTTAAAATTTATTAGATTTTTTAAAATAAGAATTCAATAAAAATTAATTAATTATAAAAAGCACTTGTTATCCCTTGCACTGTATGATATGAGCTGATGGTAAAGTATGTCTATAATGAATTCTTTTATAATAGAAATTAGGCTCAATGTTGAGTTCATAATGAAGTGATGGCTCATTTGTGAATAGAACCACTTTTTGTATACAACGGAGCAAATAGGGAGTTTGGTATATCTCTATAGATTATTCTTTTAGATAACGAAGGAGACATAAAAATCTTTTGTAAATAATGGAGATAACCCACTATTTTACTAATTTCTATAGATCTAAGCTCCCTTTGCACTAATCCATGGGTACAATATTTAAGTTATTATTTTAGAAATATATTAAATATACATGTATGTTAAAACCTTACAAAGTCCTTTATATATTCAATAAAACTTCACAAAAGTTGTCATAATAGCTTGGTCTCAAGCCTTTTTTATGCAGTATGAGTCATAAATGTTTATATCCTGTTAGAGATGGCACAGAATAAAATAGAATTCAATTAAATAAAACCTAATCATTAAGCTTCTATTTTATCGGTTGGGAATAGCATTTATAAATAATACGGTAGAAAGAAAGATATAGTACAGGTATAGTACAGCCAAAGCGTATTTCACAAAACTACTTATGTTAAGCTTAAACAAAACAGGTAATCTAAGGAAATTTGATCCAAACATTAATTTATAAATCTTTATATTTAATCGAACCCAATATTAAGTGTATTAAGTGTAAGCTATACAACTAATCCTTTATTACTGTAACCTTTTATTTGAATAAATTTTAGATATATTTAACTGTTTCTTTTACTGCTCTCTAAAGTGGCCTTAGAGGCCAATTTTGACAATGCCTGGTATAGTATGAAAATAAATTTCATTCCTCAACGGTTTATAATCCAATACTTTAATAATATTATTTCAAATGATTTTGCAAATATTAATACAGATTTGAGAAAGGACTAATTTATCACAATTTAAACCTAAATGAAAATTTATAATGGATGTAAAGGTATAAAATTTTTTATAAGCGTTTTGGAAATTGAATAAATGTTTAACTAATTTGGATAAATTTAACTAAAATATAAGAATATAAAATTGATTTTTACTTAAATAGATTACAAATGTAATAAAATTAAAATATTTATGTATATTTAGTTTCTTAAATTTCTTTTATGTAATTGAGATATTTTGTAGATGAAGAAATTTTTTTCAATAATATAATTGGAATCTGTGCTAATTTTTATATATTCTTACAACGTTTACAAAATGAGTAATTATATTAACAAATTGACAAAGTTCTTATTGAAACCTACTTATTATAATTATGATACGTATTTAACTTGTCCCTATTTGAAACAAGCAAATAATGAATCTTTATTAATTTTTACAGAACCGAGTGGTCATAATCAGGTTGAAAATAAACTTTTACAATTATTTTAATATTTTATCTTATTATCATAGGTTTTATCTGCAAATTTCTACATAAAAATTATATTAGAAAATATAATGTGTAATTTGAATCAAAAAATAAAAATTGTTCAAGCTCATAAGGGAAATTTTAGGATATATTCTGTAAGTTTACTAATAATAATTAAATTTTAAATTAATTTTTTTGTTAGTCTCAAGATATACCAAAACTCTTTTTATTGGAAAAATTTTATGGATTTTTTCCTTATAAATTCATTTTATCTGATTTCGGTTATTTGTGTGAAATTATAACAACATCATTATTTGTTCAGGATAATTCATATTTTTCTATTATTAAAATATTTGATTTTAAGGTATGTAAATTTATAACACATAAAGAAAATTTTTAAAAATATAAATTTTTAATATACTAATTTTATACAAAATAGATATGGTTATTAATTATATTATCAATTATCGCTAACTTTGTAATATTTAAATTATTAAATCGTGAGGATAATATTCATATACTTGATTTGACAAGGCTTATATTAAAACAAAGTTATAATTATTTCAAAAATTATGAAAAAATTTTAAGGAAAAAATATAAATATAGTTTGCTTTTGATTTACATTTTATGGATTTTCTTTTCATCTATTATATGTTACTCATATTCAAGCTCACTTTTAATTAGTTATATGAAGACAAAACCAATCAAATTAATTGAAAAAATTGATGACGTAATTTATGATGATAAAATAAACGTCTATGGTTATATCAATTGGGTTAATCATACTAATAAATTAGGATTTAAAAAATTAGCCAAAAAGGCATATAAAACAGCAAAATTAAACGAGACACTATTAAAAAATGTACTTAATGGTAATTTGGTTCTTTTATTGGAATCGAAAGAAACAAAACAATTACTTGCACAATTTCCAAATTTAGGTTTGAAAAGCGCACAAAATAAATATGTGCTTACTTTTTATGGTTTTAGTATTAAAAATTTTACCAACACTAATTTAATAATTAAATTGTGAGTATTGCTATTATATTTTAATAATAATTATATTTTATTATAAATTTATTTTCCTAGAATGAATTTACTACTTTTTGAAACTGGCATTCACTCATATATGAAAGAGATGACAAAATTGAATGACAAAATTTTAGGAAGATATTTTTTGAGAAATACCAATCTTACAGAGAATTGTTTGGAACATAATGTTTTTCCTATTACATTATTAGAGTTGGGTAGAAGTGTTTTTCTTTTATTATTAATTGGACTAATATTTTCATTTTTATTTTTCATTTTAGAAAATATTTATTTAAACTTAATTAATAAAATATAAAAATGAAATAAAAAAATTTATTGATAAATATTAATTAACTATTATTATTAATATTCTTAATTTATTATTATGAGTCATTCCCAAGACTGACAGTCATAAAGTTCTCAACTATGGGTCACACCTGATTAAACGACTAACATAATCATTTAGACTACAAATATAACCTCACATTTAGTCAACTCTTCCCTTTATAAACAATGTTTTTAACATAATTATCAGTCAGTTCTCGTTATTAGAAAATATTATAATAAATCATCGAATATCTTATAATTGATTTTAGTCGTCATAAATAAAATCTAATTTATATCAATAAGTTATTATTGAATTTCACAATAAAAGAATAATTTAATAAAAATCATATACTGAGGAAAAATTAATTTCTAAATTAAATTTATTATATTAGGTGGATCAAAAAGTTTTGAAGGTGGGAAAAAGCGAATTTCTCCTAAGCGGCTTGGAATATTTTAGTCAAATAAAAAGTATTATCAGGGAAGACAAATTGAGGGTATTACTCGTTTACCCCCTGGGATGAGTGGAAGAGGACCCCCTCAATTTTTGGCCAAAATAGTGAAAATTCGGGGAAAATAAGCAAACAAATCATAAGATTTCTGTAATTACTAAGAAAAGTAACAGAAAACAAAACAAAAATGCGTTAAAACATCAAAAAATGAGATATTAGAGTGAATGTTTTCAAACTTGAAAGTTTCCAAAATTTGAAAAAATCGTTTTTTTTGTCAAAATTTCTTGGTTTTTTGCTTCAGAAATGATTAAATACGTTAAACATTTTCTAAAACGTTGAAATTAAATCTATCATAAGTTTCTTGTAACTTGACCGATTTTTAAGATTTTTGTGTTATACTAAACTTTTACATCTCATCTAAATTATTCAATTGAAAAATCATCAATATCATATCTGGTTTGATCTGTGACTATGAGTCCTGTATCCTTACATTTTATTAATCACGTTTTTTTTAAAAACATTTTTATCTTCTTAAGTCACAACAAATAGATGTTAATAATACTTTTTATTTGACTAAAATATTCCAAGCCGTTTAGGAGGAATTGGTATTTTTACACCTTTCAAACTTTTTGATCCACCTAATATTTGTTAAATGAAAAAATATTTTATTTTTATATTATTTTTCCCAATTTCATTTTAGGAAGAATCTTTTTAAGTGAATTACCTTAATGATAATATTATGAAATTTCATTCAACAAATGGTTTCAATAAATTGTTTTCATATATTAATGTTATATTAAAATATTAAAAATAAAGTTTAACACAATATATTTTATTTTTAAATTTTTTTCTAGATAATTCTTAATTAAATATTTTTTATATATTAAAATTAAAAATATTTAAAAATGTCTCTTGAACCAAGTGAAATAGAGATAATTGATAATGTTACAATTATACTTGAAAATTTAATAGCTCATTCA
>JAQIXI010002246.1:0-10837 GCA_034700165.1 Galumnidae sp. Gr-Ori-00277
TTAATTGATTTGAAGAGCT
Source organism: Galumnidae sp. Gr-Ori-00277 (assembly GCA_034700165.1). Classification (NCBI taxonomy): domain Eukaryota; kingdom Metazoa; phylum Arthropoda; class Arachnida; order Sarcoptiformes; family Galumnidae; species Galumnidae sp. Gr-Ori-00277. Next base: position 20 of record JAQIXI010002246.1, read on the forward strand.
TCTTTACTGATATATTACAAGATTATATTGTATTCTCATATTTTAACATACCTCACTTATACCGGCATGCCGGTGTATGTGAGGTAATACGGTAGTTTTTTAGACAAAACTTTTCGAAATTTAAAAATAATATCAAACGATAGCAGAGAATAATAAATTTTATGTTAATTGTATTAAGATTTAATTTAGTTTAAATTTTGCATAATTTGTTTTTGTTGTTGAATAATCTTGGAAAATGTCTTAAGGTTTTTGAGATTCTTTCCCTTTAATTCAACTCTAAATAAGTGCCATATTTTTCGTCTTTAAGAGAACTCAGATTATTATATTACGAAATAATATATTAGAGAGAGTTAAGGATATAATCAATATTGCATTGCATTACAAAAATATCAAAATTAGTTAGTTTTGGCGGACAATCATATAAATCAAGAAATTACTGCGTATTAGTAGTGGTTCCTAAAGAAAGATATAATAAATCTTTGATCTTTTGAACGACAAATTTGTACCTAAATATGACTCGAGTTTTATCCCAAGGGATGAAATGGAATTTTATTTTACTTTTATTATTTTTATGAATTATGAGTTAAGAGTTATGCACGTTTAGTTTATTTCTCTTTAAAGAGTGGATCCCATAAACAAAGAATTAATGGACACTCCATTAGAACTGTTCGCTCAAATATATAATGTCTTATTATTTTAAGTTATTATCTCTGAAATCGAATTTTTACAAAACTTTTCGATATTTTAATTATATTGAGTTGTCTTAAACTCCAAATTAAATAAATTTAATAAATAGATTCAGCTCTTGGTAGTTTAGTAATTAATATGTTGTCAACAATTTTATAGCCCTAAGAATATAATTGTAATTAATTGAAATTATGAGACATTTAAATTCGGGTTATTTTTCAATGATATCTAAAACTATTAAAATTTAATGATTAAGATATCACTTATTAATTGAATTTTTATTTTAACAAAAGTTATTAAAGTCATTCTAAATTGAATTAAATATTTGTGAGTCAATAAAGTGCTCGACTTGTCATCATTTTAACAATTTTTGTCAGAAAATGAAAAACATTGAAAAACTAATAAAATAAAAATATAAAAAATTATCATTTTTTGCACTCTTTATAACGTCGAAACAATTTTCTGAAACTTTCAAAACAGACTTACCAAGGAATATATCAAATACTCTAATAACATAATAAGATTTATACGGTTGAACTCAGAATGAACCGCTTAATAAGTATATGAAATCCGTTTTGCGAATGGCTATGTTCTTGGTAAAAAATCCACGATCAAAATTTGTGAAAGATTCATTAAAAGCTTTAAGTATAAGCTTTAGCTAGCTTTGCCCTGACACTATATTTGTGTAAAGACAAAACCTCTTTTTTCATCGTAAGTAATTTGTTTAGACAATTATCTAAAATTCATTATAAACAGGGATGGCGAAAGGGGGTATTCCGGAATGCTCTTTCCCTGGGACCTAAAAATTGGAAAATACCCCTCTTGAAATTGGAAAAACTTAACATTACCTATGGACAAGCACTAGGTCTATTGAGGTTTTGGATGTTTTACCCAAAATATCCCACCCCCTGGAGTCGAGTTTCGCCATCCCTGATTATATATCTTATTTTGTGTTAACTATTATCAATAGAATAATATAAAATATGTTATAATTTTAAAAATAAATTATTATTAAATAATAACCGATTTTTTGTCGACATTTTAGAATATTTATCCACTTTTATAAAGACTATTGGAAGGGTTTTAAACCACTAAAAATCAATACTCTATTTATCATACTTTTCATTGAAAAAAGTATATAACTTAAAAACAATAACAATATCTAAAATAAGAGTGGATTCTGAAAGACTCGGTATAGTTATATAAGTAAATATAAGTGACATTTTGTTAAATTGCATTCAATTAAATGTTAGTCCAATTAGAAAAGGATTTACTTTTGAAATTAAAATTTATGTTTTCTGATAACATTTTCATTTGTATTTTCAATTAAAGTTTGTTTCGCCAGAAATAAGTTCTCGTATTTAGAATTTGTGGACTTATTTTGTGGATTTACTTAAAACCAATGTTTAAAATTAGTCATTAAATGTGATTCAGAGAATATGATTGACTGCAAACAAAATAATTTGATTCAATAAAAGTGATACTAAAACTCTCCAAGAGTTATATATCCTCACATTTTATAATTAAGACCTTTTCCAAAACCTATCATTAAGTGCCTTATATTTTGTTTCTAACATTTTGGCGATTAAATGCATATTATATGCATTATATATAAAGAAGTCTTTTATTTTGTTTTTATTTATTTTAAAACTATGGAATTTTCCCCGAAATTTACTGTCAGTTAGTTCTTAATCGAACAAACTTTTTACTTAGCTAGATGAAAAAAGTAATGATCAATATATTGATTAATTTTAATACTCTATTTGGGAAATGCCTTCACATTATTTGTAGTAATTTTGGATTCTCTCATAAACTTTAAAATAATATATTAATAAAAGTTTTAATCAATTTTTAAATTTTAAAAAAATATTTTCAAATTTATGTATTTTTATTGAGAATTTGTTTTAAAAAAAGTGTCGTTCAAAGTGTTATCTGAATCGCATAAATTGTATATTATATGAGAACTGTTGGGATGGATATTATTATGGAGTATTACATCAATACAAACCTAAGCTATTTGCATGTTCAATTTTACAAACAAACAAAAAATCTATATTTTCAGTTTCATATAAAACACAAAATTTATTTATGAGTTTAGACTACTCTTATGTCTATCACTTTGTGGTAATTCATAACTCAATTATTAATGAAAACTTTATTAAAAATTAATTTCTTTCAACGAAAGGAAAAATTTATGGAATGCATGCAATCTATGCACTGGTTTTATATTTTTGTTTCAATTAACAAACTTTGGGTATTCCTAAAGGAAAACGATTCCAAAATCCAATTATTATTATTATTATTATTATTATTATTAGTGACAGAATTTTGATGCAATTCATCACTACATGAGTTGAAAGTAATAACGAAAATATTTGAGCAAAACTTCAATAAAAGTAAGAAATTGTGTAAAACATTGTTTTAGATTTAGAAATGGTATTCACATTAAAATCGATTGAAGGATGAAATTATGTTCACATTTATGTTCAAAAACAATAACTGATAAATAGCTGAACGAAAACTTGAATTACTCATTGTATGAGCATGAAGTAAAACTATCAAGTTCTATTTATAGTCCAATATTTTACTGCATTAAACCAAAAAACCGGTAAATATTTAGCATAAAAATGTTAGAAAAAAGGGATGACATAAACTGATTAATGTTTGTAACGGAAAACGACAGTATTTTTAAATAAAATTTAATGTCTTATCCGTTGGTAAAAGCATTTTATGAAAACAAAAACTAGTCTTTTGTTTGTCTTAAATGACAGCATTATTATTAAAGACACAAAACAAAGTCGAGTTTCTTTAGTTTACTTTAGTTTTAGTAGTGATTTGTTTGCAACGTTTTGACACTTCTTTTCTTAGCCATCGATTGTTTTAACACAAATGTATTTCACACATTATATCCCATAGTTGTGGTCAAAATTCCATGAATATAATATCAGTTAGAGTTTGTTAAACATATTTTCAGATTCATTGCTAAGAAGTTCTGATAAAAGAGGTGTTGAATAAAGAATTTCTTTGGATTTCATTCTTTTCTTAAAGTCTCTGTATATAAGAGAAGAGTTCGAATAAATGAATAAATAAACGAATAACACATTTGTGTGGAAAAACTCTTTCGACACATTACTGTTCAGTTTTTGTAGCAGTTCAGTGGTTTACCATTGGTTTACTACAGGAGTGTTATACTATACCACTCATTATTGCCTATCATTTTCAAATAGAAGGCAAAAATAGTGAGTCGTCTTTTATTTTTAGAATTTCAAATGTAAAGGGGTCTCAGTTTTCAAAATTAATAATTCATTACAAACCGATTTCTTTTAGAGGAAAGTCTAATATCGCCTAAAATTATATGTATTTCCCAAATAAAATGACAGTCAGTTTGGGTGTGGAGTTATCTGACTTCGAACTGATAGCCTTTCCATTGAATAATATTTTACATTAATTTTTGATAACTTTTCGCCAGACTTCCCATTGTATTAGTCCTTTGTATGTAACAAATGATCAGGAAATTAAATTTCTAATATTATTACCAAGCGTAATTTTGCCAAATTCAATTATCTGGTCCATCGATTAATATAAAACTATTTGCTTTTAATTTATTTCATTTGAAATACAGTTAATTATTAAACTTATTTATAGACATGTCTTTCATATTTGAGATTTCAATTTAGATTTTTTTTTGGAATTATTTATAATAAATGAAAAAAAATTTAAACAAATATTTTATCTTTTATTTCAAAATGAATGAATAGCTACGAAAGCGGGTCTTTTTGCAAGAATGTATGTCTTATTTTCATTGCGAATCAATTTATTATTCATTTTACGAAACAAAATAAAATAGAAAAATATATTTTTGAAAAATTGTTTGAAACTCCAGTTTTATAATAAGGACTGAAATTTATGACATCGAAGTAATATAATTCTGTTCCTAATGTTAAAAACATAACGTTTTCTGTCATCAAAATTATTTATGTTTAGTCTGTTATGAAAAGTCATTGTATGAGTTCTGTTCAGACATTAAGTCATAATCTTTTTATATTATTTGCTTAAATCTAAAGAAAACATTTTCTTCTGATTTTTATTATTTGTTCTAAAATATAAGTATTAATACCATTAAATTCAATATAAGTTTAACTGACATTTCATTAATATTTAATGACTCAAATGTTGTCTCCATAAAAGTTTAGGAATCGCACAAATTGTGTCTAGCTCATTTTAGTCGCTACTAAATGTTAACACTTTTATGTAAATTAGTTTTGAATATCCGAATCCATTAACTATAATAAAAGTTAATTAGAAATCAATAGTCGAGCGATAAACTAAGTGACAAACTATTGATTTAAACAAAACTTTTAAATATTTGTATGCAATCATCAGATACTCACCGATAAACCTGAGCTCAATCTAAGTGGTAGTTAAGACCAGAAAAATAAAATTCCATTAATTCTTGTATTTATTGTTGAAATTGAATTTCTATTAAACATATTTTGTGTGGTTTTTAAGGGAGTGAACACTCAAAAAAGGAATCGCTTTTTGGGAATAAAAGTAATTCAGTCGTTTTGATTGACGCCAGTTGTCAGGTATTTATCATTTCTCCCATTAAAAGCTTTTAAGGAATTTAATTAATAATTGATTTAAAGGCAAACATCACATATGAAGTGATAACCTATGACTCAGACGATGAAATGGTGAAGACTCGTCGCGGAATACCATTCGGTGGTCTTCGTAACAAAAAAGGACATCCAATATATTCGCGCGAAGACATACGCGAACAATACTGTATTACTAGAAAAGAATTAGATGTACTCGAGCACAGTTTGAGAGATTCGTCAGCAGCTCGTTTGTTCGGATGCCTTTCCACAAGTCATTTACCGGACAGTCATTGCAATAAAAGCTCATTCATTCTTCTTTCGTGTGTCAACAAAAGAAAGAATTCGACTGAAAACGAAGAACCGTTAGAAAGAGACAAACGGTTAGACAATTGTTTATTAAATGATAAAACTTTAATCACCCAAAAAATGTGCAAACATTTCACTCAAGACTTGTGTATAAAAAGATAATTAATTGATTTATCGAACCGTAATGTATAACTAAAAACATAGGAAAAGCATCATTTTTGGTGCTGTTCTATACTGTTCTGCACGGAAGTGTCATTTAGGGGACTAATGAACGCAAATGACAAAACAAAATGCATTAAAAGGGCACAGATTTACCTCTCGTTTGCATTTGTTTGTATCTGATTTTATTATTAAAACTAATATATTTGTTATTATTTGTAGTTTGAACTCAAACACTCAAAATATATCTAATGTTAGTGAAGACGACGATAGCGATGGAGGTTTTAAACAGCACTCCGTTAAGCCTTTTCTCAAAAAACAATCGACTGATCAGAGATTTAATCATTTCTCTCACGAATTAAAGGAAAATATTAATAGAAGCGAATACTGTAATGTTGTCTCTCAGGAGAACGACCCAAATAGATCCAGAGCTAAAGTCAAGTTACATCAATCACATAGTTCTGGATCTCAAGACATTAATAGATCATCGATTAGATCCAACGTCTATCCATCAAAAGTTAGTTTAAATCCAGTTTTTATTCATTTTTCAAACTCAAGTGAATCTTTAATACCAATAAATTCATTACTTCTCAATATTTGTCGATAGGAAACACCGTATGACTCCTCCGCTTCGCATAGCGTCGACGAACTCTCTAATGGAAAGAAATGGGAATCACATAAGAATAGTCGGATGTCTGACCTCTCCTATGAAATGTCAGCCAAAAAACACGTGTCATTTGATTCGGGAGACTCTAAAGTGAGACGAAGTTTGACGTGTAGTGCAGGCATTGCAGGCTTTCACATGAATACATCCAATTTGCAGTACAACACACGACAACATTACAGTCAACGTAATGTCAGTCCGCCATCCATTTCGCTCACCTCTACGTCTTCCTCGAGAAGAGAAATGTCACCACCGGTTGCATCACAGGAACGACTTTTAGGTCAGATTTCTTCCAAAACAAATATAATTGTATTACTATTACTAATACTAATACTAATACTAATATCAATACTAATACCAATAATACGAAACTTTAATATATTTTTCTATATTTGATTTCACTTTCAATTATTCTTATATACTATTACTTTGAAATGACCTCAAATAGAATCTCAGATTTCATATTACCAGGACAACAACTTGCAATTTTCTAATATATTTAATGATAATAATTCTTATAATAATCTTAGCAGGATAATTTAATAGAGCTATATTTCAATATGTTATTAATAAATAGAGTATTGACTTTTAGTCGATTATAAGTTATAATTTATAACCCTTTCAATAGTCTTTATAAATATATCGCTAAAAATTATATATAAAAGTCATTTATAGTCAATTATAAACCTCATGAAAATGTATGAGATTCGAGCTTATTTTAAGCTTGCAACTTAATGCTATGAACCTAGACAATAGTCAATACAAGCGAAAATCAATGCTATATTAATAAACTAAACATGATCATTTGCAAAAATGAAGTTTTTGTTGATTACTAAATGAGATTTGAAGTAATTAATTGAAACATCACTTTTAATATTGTCTGAATCATTGCTTAAGTATTTATAAATAGCGTTCAAACACTTAATCTCCGATGACTTCATTATTAATAATAAAATAGTATTATTTCTTACAATACTTAAGAAGATATTTATATGAATATAATAGTATACTATACTAAGTATAGTATTTGTTTTTTGCAAATATAAGTGCATAAAAAATGAAGAAAAGGTACAAGGTCAAAATAAAAAGCATGTCTTAACTTTAATCACAATTTTCAGTAGGAAATATTTTACTAATGTACAAGCTAATTTTGAAATATTGAACATCACTTTTTGATAGTCAACTATACAATAGTTTTATTGTATTTTTACTATATTTTTATGTTTTATTTATTTTGCAAAAATATGGTTAAAATCAAATGAATAAAACAATAATTAAAAAGATTTAAATAATGTTTTTAGAGTCAAAACTGAAAAAATTGAATAAAAGTCAGTAATTTTGGTGAAATAAAACCATTAAATTCACAATTTATTGAAAATCGTTCAATAATTTTGTTTTTACTTTAACTCCATTTTTTGTTTAGTATATAAATCAATGTTTTAATATATGCATACCAAGGTAAACTTTACTATATTTGCATGAAAACCTTAATGAAAAACTATAATATTATGGATTTTCTATTTTCTGAATGATTAACAGTTAAGACATTGTTTTTATTTGTGCAAGGGCACATAAATTGGTTTTGTTACAATTTATTAAACTTTTGCAAATAATAATTTTAAATATAAAAGTACCTAAACTCAACTATTTTGGTTCATTTAATCCCAAATATAACATTTGATATCACAGTCCAAATGTTAGACTAAATGAGGCGAAAAAAATGCAAAATATTTCAAATGAATATAATTTAGACTAAAGTCTCGTAAACTAAATTAGACGATACACTATATTATGAATATTAAACGAATTACATCCCTTTCCTCATCACTTGTATTGATTTGAGTGCATCCACTCTCTATCTCTCTCTTTCTCTCTATTTTATAAGACCAGCATTTTATCGATTTGTGCCCAAAATGTGTGTTTTCTTTGGACTTTTTCATTATTATTTTCATTAAAATCCTTTTCTTAGCCATGAATTGAGTTTTTATTGAAACGTTGAGATAATCTCCTGATAACTCATTTTCTGATTTCAATTGAATTTTAGGAAAACTGATCCTCTCATCAAATTTTTTTTTGCTTTACTTTGATTTCAGTGAAATCGATAACTCATTTGTAAAACCAAATGAAAATAATTTGTTTTTATCAAAAAAAGGGACGAAATCGAGTCAAATAGAGGTCACTCCTAAACATTCATCGGTGTCTCCGTCCCAATCATATACGCCATCGGTTTCGACGCCCTGTCGTTTAGTCCGTAGAGTGATAATGAAGACCCAGGCCACTCAAACAGACATCACTGGTCTGGTGAAAAGCCGTTCGTCCCGTTCGATTCCTGCCTACCTCACACTCTCTCCCCGAGCAAACAATCAGCACATCGTTCAACGCCGAAGTTTTGATCTAAGAGTGCCGACGACACCCATTTCGTTGTGTGAATATCACCAAAAACTGATTCTTCATCAGACCAATAGTTGGACGGACTCAGAGGAGACGCCAGCACTGCCACTAATAAAGTCTCGATCTGCTCATGGCATTTTAATCAATGCCCCAAATGTTGATTTTAATGAGGACGAAGTGATGCAGGTCTGCATCACTAGAGATTATAATCAGATGAAGACATCAAAATCGGACCCTAAGCTCAAACCAATTCATGGCATTTGTGATAATAATATCGATGAGCCTTTCCTTCAGCCCTTAAAGCCTACCATAAAATCCTACTCTAATGATGAAGTATTTATGCCAAAAAAGGAAGTCTCCGACGAAGGTTTGCCACTAATTGATTAGACCCTTAATCTTCGTATTTATTATTTGTATAATTATTACATATTTTCCGATCATTTCTGTCAAAGTATTGGTAATAAACGATTGATTTATTCATTTGTTTTCCTTTTAAGATAATATAGTTTTCGGTCGACTAATTAGACGTCATTCGGCGAAAGCAGACTTAGCGGCCGAACCATTAGGAATGGTTCCAATAGCATCGCCTCCACCCGGTTTTGCTGACACTGAAGTGCCAATCGATCCAAATATTGAGGACTTGACTGATGATATAATTAATGAGTTATCGCCTAAAAGATCTAATTCTGAATCGAGTCCTGCTTTGATCACCGATGAAGGAAGTGACCTCATTTCATCCACCACTACAGACATGGATGACTTACAGTCCAGTACTAATACCTCCAAAGTATTGATTATTGATTACTGATTAGAGATGACTACAACTTAATCAATGTTTACATTTAGATTACGAACAGTTCTCCGACAGTTGTTTCAGAGCTTAACGCCGACGTGCCCTTAACGCCACCCCTGGGATCAGATATACCATCACTTGAAATAAGTGAATTAAATCAAATGGATTCACCAATTCTTAGACTAAAGAAACAAATGATGGACGCACTGATGTCACCCGACAGCGAGTCCTCCAGTTTTCACATAACATCATCGAATTCGAGCTCTGAAATGAAAGAAAATCATTCGACGAACAAAAACGAAGACATTTTTGCTCCAATTATAGTCTCAGAACATAAATTCGAACTAAAGGGTGAAAGTAGTACTTTCGCTGAAGAGTTACAAACTTCTCCGACTTCTCCGATGGGCAACATTTCTCCCCGAACTTTGAGTTCTATGCGAACACTTCAGAGAAAGTCTGAGCCAACAATTGATGACAAGAATACTACAGATGAGAGCGTAAGTCATCTCAAATGAATTTCTCATTTATTTAAATCTACTTTCGATTTGTCGGAAACAATAGATGAAAGAAAGATCTTTGTCGGTACCCATTTTGAAACGACCCACAAGTCTTCCATCGAAGCGAATCTTTTTAAGAACTGAAGAGCCTTATGATGAGAGAAGATCTTCGTCATCATCGGAGGCATCGGTTCCCCGTTCGCCACATTCTCCGGAATCCATTGCTTCAACGCATTACAGCGCAAATGTCGATGAAGTGGACTCAGACTTACTTGATTTGACTCCAATTCAAGAAATATTATCATCGGATCCGTCGACAACTGTAGAGCCAACAACTATTGTGGAAAGTGTTGTTCTAACAAAACCAAAAATACCGCCAAAACCCAACTTTTTATGTGGTATCGAACCAATCAAACCAGAGATCGTTGAGATTAAAGATTCAGAAACTGATTCAGAGATCATTGATATTACCGACAAAGAGTCACTCTCTGAGGACACAAAGACTAGTATTGAAGAGGGAGTCGAAGACTTTAAAAATTTAATAACACAAAAACTTTTAGATATAAAATCAAAAATAATAGAAAAAGATTCGGAACAGTTAACCCCTCATCTCGAAGAAGACGAAGACGTTGCAGATTACGACGAGGTTGAAGAAGAGGCTATAAGTGATGAGCCTTCGGGAGGGGCACAACCTTTAAGAAGATCTCTATCGGGTGAACTCTC
>JAQIXI010002247.1:0-10836 GCA_034700165.1 Galumnidae sp. Gr-Ori-00277
TAACTTGGTAAATCAATTAGTGCCTAGAAAAGAACTAATCCTATATAAAAATTAGTTCTAGTGACAAAAAGTGTGTCCCATCATATAGTAAGACATAATCTTCACTCTGCCCCCTTTACCTTAACTTTGATCAAAAAGTGCCAAGCAACAAAATTGTTCCACATAATATGCTTTATCCAAAAACCACAAAATATTTTAGTTTGCAGCTTGTTCAATTTTTTATAAGCTTACCCAATGGGTCTTTTTGCTCAAAACCTTGATATATAAATTATCACTGCTCTTTTGTTTCTTAATCGATTTAAATGATCTTGGTGTCATTTGAAAGGTGACAAGATCAATTGATAACCCTATTATCTATAGTTATTATGTTAGTATATTTTATTTTAGTCAATTAATAATGTTAACTATCACTCATATCAGGGATGGCGAAAGGGGGTATTCCGGAATACCCCCCCCCCTGGAGAGCAAAATTGGCAAAATACCCCCCTTAGGATTTTGAACCCTTGACATTAGCGTCTATGGACAAGCAATAGGTCTGTCGAGCTTTTTTGCTCTAGGGAGGGGTATTTTGACCATTTCACCCCCTAGGATCGAGACCTTTCGCCATCCCTGCTCATATAATATTTATTATTCTTTTAATTTTATAATTCCATTTGTATTTTAATTATAAAATCATATAAAATGTAACTCATTTAAATACAATGATATTTATATTTAATTCAGGGATGGCCATGTACCGTCTAACAGGGTGGGTTGGCAAAAAATGCCAGAGTATAAAGTTAAGTGACTTCCGATTATCTAAACTTTTGGAGAGTTCAAAAATGCTGGAAATGCTGGAACTGTTATATGGCACCAGAAGCTAAAGTTGAGGATAGCATTAATTTTAGCACATATGGTATTAAATGTGATTTCTATAGTCTGGGGGTTACCGCTAAACAACTTTTCGATATAAAACAAACGATTAAATATTTAATATAAAATATAAAATAAATACTATAATTGATATTTAAAAACTTTGTCACAAATACTGACTAATTAGTTCAAAATTTATCTTTCTTCAAGTCCCATATTTTACTAGCCGAATTTAAATGGAAGAGATGTCCATAGGTAAAAAATTATTTTAATTCATTTGTATTCGTCACTAGCTTTTTAAAGTGACCAAGATCATTTAAATACGCTACTATAGACAAAGAATTTTACCTTCTAAGTTTGATTGGATTATTATTTTTATTGAATTAACATAAATTCATGTAATTGACAAGGTTCATTTCAATAGTGGGATATATTGTTTTGATATAAATATTTCAAAATTGTTGCCCACAAATGGCATAATTGTTATTCAAAATTTGCATATAATTTTAATTATTTTGAATTTGATGAAACAACCTTTGACATTTTGCATTTTTTTAAGTTATTTTCATCGTTTATATCTTGGCCATTCGTACAAATAACAGGCTCATCAAATTTTAAATAAACTATTCTTGTTTGAATAGATTTATTGTTTTGAATCCAATAATTGCGACAATCATTACAGTCTAGTCCTACATAATCAACAAGTAAAATCTTGTTTATTTCGTTGGCTAATAGAAATGATAGAAAAACACTTTCATCCAGGTATCTTTGAAAGTCCAAGTGATATAAATTGAGTCGAGTCGGACGGTTTGAAAATATTAGGGAACTCTCTGAAAGATTATATCCGGAAAGAAATTTATTTCTATTCAATTCTATATAAAACTTCGAATCATTTTTCTCAAATTCAAATGTTTCGTTAGGAATATGTGTTATATTTGTATAGTAAATATATGACTCTTTTAACGAGTTGAGGTAATAAAATGGCCTTTCTCCAATTTTTTCAATACTTTCTCCATAAATGTTTAATTCAGTCAATTTGTATTGATATCCATTTATAGGTTTAAAGGCATTCGAAGGAACTTATGTTATATTATTATTACATAAAAGAATTTTTTCGACATTTTTGAACTTGCTCAATACTTCGAATATTGAATTATCTTCTGATACTAACAGTATATTAATTTCAATAGAAATACGTTTTGTAACGAAATTTAGTTTCAGTAAAACAGTTTCGATTATAGTAACCAAATTTGAATTAATTTTTTTTAATTCAATTTCATCAAACGTGAAGTCATTAAATGTGTTTTCGACAAAAACTTTAATTTTATTATTATTTAATAAATAAAATCTAAAGAAATGTCGATCATTTTTTGTAATATATCTAATGTAATGTCGATAATTTTTCTCTTAGGGTTTGAAACGTTTGAGGTAAATCCAAATCATATGTAGGCATCAGTTTTGTAATGTTTATATTATCTAGCTACAGGGATGCTCACAGGGGGGTATAGGCAAAATAACCCCCTGTCTCGAAAAGTCGGATACCCCCCCCCCAAAGGAGAAGAGAAAAATCGAAGGAAAATTAGCGAAAAAATGAAATAAATCAACGAAAAAATGAAAAAAAGAGCTGTAAATAATAATAAAAATAGCAGAAAACATAATAGAAATGCATAATAGCGTCAAAATTACAGTTTTTAGACGAAAAAAATTTTTGACTTCAATATTTCTAAGACTTACAGTTTGTGAAAAACTAGGAAAAATTCATTTTTTGTCAATAATTCTTACTTTTTAGCTTCAATTCATACAAAATATGTTAAATACCGTTGTATTACATGCATTTATGTAGAAAAACACCTAAAAACTACCTAGGAGTGAATTTATAGCCATTTTTGCGATTTTGAAAATACCCCCCTTCCTATACCCCCCTGTGAAAAATTTTGGGGATACTCCCTTGTCTTTTCGAAAATTTTTGAACCATACCCCTCTGTCATCGAGGACCTAGAGCATCCCTGTCTAGCTAAAATATGTATTAATCATACATCCTGTTAAATGTTTTGCATACTTTTCCAATGTGTAACTCTCGATATAAAGTCAATGAAATTCTCTAATCAAAGAGTAGTCTGTCTAATCATTAGACTCTAATGTAATTGTGTGCACACTATGTTTTATATGTAGAGTTTTGTGCTTGCTAAAATAAATGTTAGTGACTACCAATTCTATGTTTACACATATTCTCCGTCTACACATAGTCTTCGTCACATTCAATTGTAATGAAAAAGTCATCACACGTGCATGGTGTTACTAATTCTTCTGGTGGACAATCTTTTTCTAATAATAAACATTCCTTTTGTGTTATAATAAAACAAATTAAAAATAATTTTCTCAACATTTTTAATAAATGACATCAAAACGGTTTGAATATATTTTTAATACATTAAATATCGATTTCTTTTTGTATGAATTGAGTGCAATAATAGAAATAAAGATAAAAACACTTCAAATATATCTTTTGAAATAATTCTTTAAATAAATATCATAAGTTAAAATGATATGAAAACAGTGATGGCTATCAGAATGGAAAGCCTAATCCCCCCAAAGAATCGGTGAAAATTAAGGAAAAAATATTAGTAAAAAGGAAAAAAAGAAAATTAGAAAAATAGTTAGGCCACATGTCGATAGATGTACATATTGCAATTTATTTCTCTCAGATATTTTAAGCCGTTTTGTAGAAATTCAATTTTCCACTTGTGCTAAACTTTTTAATCTATCTAAAATATGAAATATAAATATAGCTCATCTTTGGATTAATATTTTAAATAAAAAAATTTGCTTCAATTTTTCAAAAAATGTTTTAAAAATTTAATAAATTGTGTTGATTAAGAAGGGTTACAGAAATTTTTTAAATTTTGATTGAAAATTAAAAAGTTTCAAGAGCATTTCAAAATATAAAAAGTATTTTATTATAAAAATAAGAATAATAAAACAAAATATTGTTTGAGTATTTTTCATGAAATGTTATTTTTATATTTTATATATGCATTAAAAAATTGACTAGATAATTTATTTAAATTTGGAGAAATGCCTGGATTCTGTTTTAATTCATCTAGCTTTATTAACCACTCTTCTGAATCTTTTTTAATCTCACTGCATTTTGGCCTGTCTTTTGGATTATCGGATTTCATTTTATCGATACAATCATTTAAATTCACTAATTTTTTTTTAAATGCTGAGTTCTTCATATTTTCTGTAAAACTAATTTTTCATTGTTAATTATTTAAATAATTATAATAAATAAAGATGACCACTTTGGAAATAACAAACTGAAAAGTATACTTTAAAAGTTTTTAAATTTTTATAAGTATATGTCAAGTTCTTTATGAAAACTTATGAAATAATAATTCATAAAAATTAGGATAATCACATAATGGGATATTTGGGCTATACCTTTTGTGGCCATCTCAGATGAATTTACCTTAGAAAATCGCAGTCCAAAATTTCGGATATCACTATTGCAAGACTCCAAATATCAGATTTTCTATTATAATTTCTGCTTGTTTTTACTTCTGGAGCCATATATTTGATTGTCCCAACAAACTGTGTTAATGATTCTGTTCCTGAACCAATATTAACTTTTGCAAATCCAAAATCGCCAAATTTTATAAATTTCCCATTTTTATTTGCTTGCAATACAAGTATATTTCCAGGCTTTAAGTCACGATGAATAATGTTCTTACTGTGTAAAAAATCAACACAATCTATAATTTCCAATATTATTTCACATAACAAGTAATATTCAAATGGAGTAATTATTTGTTCTTTATTCCTATTAAAATATAAAGGTCTTTCTTCAAGAACTTGTTTTAAAGACCATGAGCAGAGTTCCATTAATAAATAACATATATGTGTGTTCTTTTCTATCCAATAATTGTGGAGTGTTACAACAAATTCACTTTGACTTTTATCAAGAGCTATAATTTCGCGTTTAATGTCATCAAAATTTTCTTCTAAAAGAAAAATATATTATACAAAAATTTTAGTTTAAATATGCTTATATTTATATCTTGAATTCAACAGAATAAAATAATAAAACAATATCAGGAACATATTAAGAGTATATGAAAATATCAATTACTTTTATAAAAATCTGTAAAACTTATCTAAAAAATTTTTAACCTAAATATTCTCAATAGAAAAATTTTTACTTTAATGAAATGGATCTTGCTCACATTTTTGAAAGTCATATTTCAAAATAATTTATAGATCATATTTTTTAGAAATATTTTATATTGTCAAAAGAATGTTAAATAATAAAATTAAATATATTCTATAAAATTTAAAATGGAATTAATTGAAAATTTGTATTTAAATTTATTTTCTCACTTTTGAATTCAATTTGTTTAAGAGCGTATTCTTTACAATTTGTAATGTCTTTAACTTTGGTTACTATTCCATAATTCCCTCTTCCAAGATATTCAATTAATTCGAAATTTTTGAATATTTCCTTTTCTTGAGGTTCAAAACGAGAGGTATCATTAACTTCACTTTGTTCAATTTCAATAACCTGACAATTGTTGATTAAATTATAATCTTTCATAAAATATTCAAAAACTGTTTTGTGATTAGTTTGAAGTTGTTTGTCATACAGCAGGTTATAAACTTCATTATCACAAACAGCTGCGACAATCATTTTTTCACTTTGAATTGAATTAATTGAATGCAAAGATGAAAAAACTTTATCGCATTCCAATAGGTTTGGTGTCATTTGACACTTTCCAAATTGACATTCGCTAATATAGTTTCCACAATAATAAATTCCTTTGTCTGTAAGAAAGTATGTATTATGAGTTGATGAGCGAATTGAGTAAACACAATAAATATTTTCCAATTCAATTAAATGAGGAGAATAATTTGATGGCTTTTCAACTTTATATCCTAAAGTATTCCATAAATCATCGCCGCCCCAACTATAAACTTTGTTTGATTTTGTTATTACAAATGAACGACTAAGAGAACAGTAAACTTCATTAACTGGATATCTTTTAAATAGTTCTAACTTTTGTGGTTGAAATACATTACGTTTGTCTTCTCCACAACCAATTTGTCCAAACTCATTACTACCCCATCCAAAAACATTTCCTTCTGAAGTGAGAGCCAACGTGTGATTTAATCCACAACTTATTTGAGTAAAACTTTCATTTTCCAATATTAACGAAGGTTTGAAAAATTTATTTTCATCACTTGTATGCCCTTTGCCTAATTCACCATGTTTATTCTGTCCCCATCCATATATTTTTCTATCCTTGGTAAGACAAATTATAAAAGTTTCACCATTAAAAAATTGTAGTAGATTTTTATCACACAATTCTATAATAAGTTGTGACTCATCTTTCACTTCATCGTTATGACCTAAACCACAAACACCAAAATTATTTGAACCAAAACCAAACACTTTATCATCACTTGTGATGAATAATACATTATATCCTTTGATGTCATCAAAAAGGTGAAATAATTTTATATCTTTTGTTTTAAATTCATTTGTAATTTTTAAATAATTAAAATTTTCAATGAATTTATCCATATTTTCATAAAACAAATGAAATCAAAATGAGGTATAATTTATCAGTTTCTATAGTTTCATTATGGGCACAATAAAATGATCAGTTATATTATTTAAAATAAGTTTTTAAAAAATCAAATACAAAAATAGAGTATATCCAAAATAATTTTTTTTGAAAAATTAAACCTTTGAATTGATATAATATAATCTTTTACATTAGATTTAATTTGACAAATATTAAATAAATAAAATTTTGTAACAGTTTCTTTAAATTCTAACAAACGGTTATATTTCCATTTAATGGTTATTGAAATTTATCTTTTAGATTGTAAGATATGAACCCTATAGTAACTCAATACATTAGTTATGGCAAAACCGTTAATAAAGGCAAAGATAAGAAAAATGCAATAAACCATTTCAAACATTCTTTCGAACCTCAATGACAGTTATAACTCAAAATTTAATTACGGTATAAATGGTATCGTACCTAGAAAATATCCATCATTTAATTTAAAAAGCCAAGGATTATTGATATTTAATTTTTGTTTTTTTCCACAAAATAATTTTGTGTATAATATTTATATTTTTCCTTTGATTATTAGAATTAATGGAGCAATTACTGTATATCTATAAATATTTATTCGATTAACATAATTTTGAAAATCAAGGACTGATCAAATCAAACTTTTAAATATTTTTTGACTCACTATAAAATACATGTTCTTAATCAGGCAGGGATGGCCACAGCCTCTTTTGGTGACTTTTCTCGAGACAGGGGGATATGGGGGAGGGGTATTTTAAAAATGGCTCCAAAACACCTAGTAGGTGATTTTAAGGTGTTTTTTGGTATAAATGGATAGATTACATCCTAATTTAACGTGTTTAATCAAATTAAAGTCAAATAATTAAGAATTTAACTATAAAACACAATTTTTGAAAATCCAACTTTTATTTCTATAAGATTATCAAATTTACAGCTTTTGAGTATTGTTTAAAAACTGTAAATATAGTGATTTTATGCATTATAGTTATGTTTTCTGCTATTTTACTTATTATTTACAGCTCTTTTACTCTATTTTTCTCTTATTTTTTCTTTTTACGTACTTTTTCTCATTTTTTTCGCCGATACTCGGGGGGGGGGGGGTACTTCGTCGATCACAGGAGGGTATTTGGGCTATACCCCCTTGATGGTCATCACTGTTAATTAGGCAGCGATGGCCACGTAAAAACTTAAAGATTACAGTCTTATAATTTTACCAAAATTTGTATATTTAATAATTTACTTTTTATTTAAAATATTTATCTATAAAATGAGTAGAATTCGAATAAATTTTTTGTTTTGCTCTAGCTCGAAAAATAAGGAAATTAGTAGGGGTCAGCTTTTTATTGCAGTTTTGAATAACAATTTTTTTGCGGCTAGGGGGGGTACCCCAAATACCCCTTTATACCCCCCGTGGCCATCCCTGTTAATTAGGGATGCTCTAGCACATTAGAAACAATTTACAGGTTTGCCTAAATTATTATAATTGTTATTATGCTTGTTATAATTAATGCCATTTTCAAAGCATAAATTTCAAGCTTTTTATTTAAAATAAAAAACTTCAAAATGTCTAGAATTCGAGAAAAATTTCTATTTTGCTCTAGCTTGAAAAATGCGAAAAATAGGAGGGGTCAGCTTTTTATTGCATTTTATTACAACAATTTTCCGGCGCCGAGGAGGGGTATAGCAAATCTCAACCCTATACCCCCTGGGAGCATCCCTGGTTCTTTATATAAAAAATTCACTCATATATACTTTAAATATAATTGTATATAATGGTAAAATATATATATTATAATCTTATCAGAGAAATTGTTTAGTAACTCTTATCTTATAACAAACACTTTTTAATATTATTTGAAATCCATTTTGTTTTTCACAAAATATTTTAAGTGTAATTCATAAAACAACATATTTTAAGTTTAAATAATGTCTTATTTAAATTTCAATTTAAAGTTTAATGAATTTAAAATATTTGATAAAATATCTGAAAGTTTGAAGAAAGAAATTAATTTTTTTCATGTTTTTGATGATACCAAAGGGAATAACATATTATTCATCACAAGTGGTGATATTGTGTTTGGTTTTGGCTCAAATCAATTTGGTGTCTGTGGTTTAGGTCATAACAATGAACTGGATAAACCATATTGCATATTTGAATTATGCGCACTCAATATTAATCAATTCATCACTTCAAATAATTTTGTTTTGGCTCTTAATAATAACGGACAGGTATATGGATGGGGTAAAAATAAGCGAGGTGAATTGGGCAGAGGATATACAAGTAATGAAAATGAATTTTTCAAACCTTCCTTAATATCAATCAAAAATGAAAGTTTTATTCAAATAAGTTGTGGATTAAACCATACTTTAGCTCTCACTTCAGAAGGAAGTGTTTATGGATGGGGTAGTAATGAGTTTGGACAAATTGGATGTGGAGGAGAAAGGGATGAAATTATCGATAAACCAATTCAATTGAATGTGTTTTTCGATTACTTAATTAAATCAGTTCATTGTTTTTATAACCAATCTTTTGCACTGACCAGAGAAGGATTGGCCTACAGTTGGGGTTACAGTGAATGGTGTGCACTCGGTCACGATGACAAGATTAACGGGATTATTTTTTCTCCAAGATTATTAAATATATCAAATTTAATAACAATCTCTAATTCTATTAATAATACATATTTCTTAAAAAATGATGGATTCATTTATTTTTGTGGCCTTTATTATGACGGAAACAATTTTGGAATTATCCAAAAATTGCCAAAATTATTATTCTCTAATTTTCTGAAGTTCAATCATTTGTGTTCTATTCCATATTATCAGAAACAATCTGGTATTGTTACCGCTCAATCTTCAGATAGTATCTATAAAATAATTTGGGATAAGATTTTTCAAACAGATGATAAAGATATATTTTATTTTTTTGCCAAAAACTATAACATGACGTTAAACACTATTAATAAAAACGACTTAATAAAAACGTTAATAAATAATAATTTATCTTCGAATAAAACTCATTCCGTTGAAATGCCTTTTGATACAACATTTTCAAAAGTATCTTAAACTCTTAAATTATATTTATATTAATTTATATTTTATTTTAATAGGATTATAATAATTCAAAAGAAAGAAAGGATTTGAATATTGAACATCGATCTAATGGGATGAGTAATAATGCAATTATATTTGTTGGTAATACTGGTGTCGGCAAAAGTTTTATTTGCAATAAAATATTTGATTTGTGCTCGAGTACAACCAGATTTGTTGCTTCGAGTAATGCTGTGTCTACTACTCAAACAATTCAATCAAGTGTAATAAACTACAAAAGTAAATCATACACGATTATCGACTCACCTGGATTCTTCGATACTAATGGCCCAAATAGTGATGGAGTAAATATGTGCAAGCTCGTTCATTCACTTGAAAATTGTCAGAATATTTATGCCATAGTATTTGTATTCACTGATCGATTCTCAACGCCTCACAAAATGTGGTTCGACCGAATATCTGATCTTGTTACTAAAAGAAACAAAGGTTATATAATACTAATGCATAACAAACAAAATGATTACTCATATGAGGATTATATAAGAAATTCAATGGAAATCAACCAAATAATCGGAGGCCGACAAGAATATATTTGGCTTATATACAGACCTGAACAAGCACAAATAGTTGAAATGCTTGATAAATTAGTCAGCCATAATCCTTTTAAAATGGAAAACTTTACTATTCCTGAAGTCTGTTATGAGAAAACAGAGCAAGGTCCACCTTATGAAGAGGTTGTGTCTAGCAATACTAGTGACGAGGGCAAAATGGTTTACCAGATAAAGGACACCAGTCATTATGAAAGAGATGAAGGCTTTCTATTTGGTTTAATTCCAGGGGGCAAAAATTGGGTTCAAAGTTCTGTCGTGGAAAATATATGGGTGCAGAAGATGGTTACGCGACGAACTATTAAGAAGTACCAGGATGTTTACAAAGTGAGATTCGATGGTTCAAAAGACTTGCATGAAAAAGTAGAAATTGGTTGCAGAGAAGAAATATTGAATTAAATATTTTAAATAAACTCAACCATTTTGTCAACAATATCTATTCTTCTAAAATTAATTATTTTAATGAAAAAGCAAAAATTGCTATTTTATTATTAAAAAAGTAAATTTAGTTTTAGTTACTTTTTAAAAAATTGTTATAAAGAACCTCACAAGAGATCTAGCTTGCTCTGTGCTATAACCCAAATCGAAATGCACTCTATTTCATTCGATTCCTCAATAAATTAGAAGATTTTTGGTGTCCTTAATTTTCAAAAATATTGAGAGGGGGAGGGGCCAGAGGGGGTCAAAGTTGGACTTTTTGGGTACTTGTATCTCGAAAACGACAA
>JAQIXI010002248.1:0-10834 GCA_034700165.1 Galumnidae sp. Gr-Ori-00277
TAGTTATAAACCGGATCTAAAATTGACAGTTAGTCGGAAAAGCAGAATATAATTGTAAGCGTGCAAATATTTTTGCTAGATTATTGCTAGATTACTTACAAAAAAAAAGTAAAAAATTTTAGGAAATGATTCGAAATATTTGTTAGACTTCTATCTCACGTTTCAGATCTAATTCTAAGAAAAGTTAAACTAAAATTCAATTTAAGGGAAAAACTTTTCAATAAAAGGGATTTCTTACAAATAAGTTAATTCTTTTTGCGAAATCCAATTAAGTGAGTAATGCGAGTAACTATGAGCATGCACATATTACAAATTCACCGCTAAATTTACTTTATATTCATTAATTGATATATTTTTTTCATTAATACTATTACGACATTAACTCGAAAACTATTAATTAATATAATTTTAATTCTCTTTTATATTAATATCAGAAATTTCCAGAAATATTGAGATATTGTTTAGGACTTAAAAAAAAGGTATAATCTTTTCAATGAAAAGAGTAAAGTATCACAAAAAATATGTCATAAGAAGATAAAACTATTTCATTCATCTCATTTATAAAACTTTTCCGTTATTTTGTTTTTCTAGTATTTTGATATTTTCATTGAATTTTTTTTGTAAAGTATTTGAGCGCAAAATATTGGATTGGATTCAAGTGTTTATGACTCTCCTTTTTATAGCTTTCCTTTGATTAATACAATATTCTACCCTTGCAGACACTGTATATACCTATACGTTGGATATATTTTTGATTTGAAGATATATTTTTGATATATTTTTGATGTTATTTTGATATTTTTGATAGTTTTTGATATTTTATAAATATTTTGATGAAATAGAAGTTTATTCTTATGTTTTCCAATTTCTTGATATAAGAAAATGTAATTTATAAGCAAAACCTATTTTTTTATACCAATCCTCTCATTTCTTGTAAAATTGTCATGCTTATTTATAATAGTTATGTCTACTAGATAAAGGGGTATTGAAAGGTAATTTTAGTTTATTTAAAGTATAAAATTGAAGCTAAATATTGTAAACTTTAAATTTATTTTAGACTTTTATTTATATATTGAATAATATTTTGAATAATAGAATAAAAATTAGTTTTTATGACTTTAAAAGAATTAGTGTATAAATAATATCTTGCATTTATTGATAGTTCATAAAATTCTGTTTTAGGTATAGTATACTAACAGTCAATAACTTCAGTCATTTTATTAAATATTAATAAATTATAGTATATATTATCGCATAACCACTCCATTGACCGAAAAAGATGTCAAAGAATTAGGAAGCAAGGACATATTTCAATTACTTATGTATAAAAATAATCCATTTAATTATTTAATATTTGTTTTCAGGGAATGTTTTCCCTTTTAGCATGTTTATTTGAATCTATCTAGAAAATATTTTGATGTAATTTCATATTTTGTTTGCCTAGTTCATTCATTCATTAATTGACATCATTGACATTCATTGACTCATCCATTTTAGTTTATTCTTGAGTGAAATGCTTATGTGTTTGGCCTCAATCCTTGTTTCTATTTAAATGAAATGTCCCTGGTGTTTTTTACACCTCAAATGATAGGAACTTTAATGCATTTTCTATTTAAGCCTAAATGAAATAATGTATAAAACTTTCAAAAATGAGTTCTTTATAACCAATCAATTCGTTGACAACAGTTGGTTTAATTGATCTTGGTCACGCAATTGCCACTGTTGCTTATATACTGGAATCAAATGTATTGGGAGTACTATTATTTTAATCTACAAAAGTTGTTGTTATGTTAATTTTATGAAAGTATAATATTGAAATCTGCATGTTAATATCTGTTGCGAGGATGAGACGACTGCGCCAATACATATACAGTAAAACACATAAAATTGTAAACATTATTAAAAGTTTAATCAAATTTATATTAAAATTATTGAAATCCAATAATAAGTTGTATAAAACATATCCATTGCAATAAGCAATATTGAACTTAACTTGGTATTTTGATCTATTCAAATCTATTGAGGGTTTGTTAAATAACAAATTCTCACTCATGTGTAGGAGAAGGTGAGTGAGAGAGAGAGTAAGTGAGTGAGTTAGTGAGTAAGGGAGAGGGAGGGAGAGAGAGAGAGAGAGAGAGAGAGAGAGAGAGAGAGAGAGAGAGAGAAATAGCGATGAGTAGAGTAAAGGCACAGTCAATACCTACGCTTTATTACTGACTGTATATATACTGACAGTACGATAGAAGTGCACAAAAGTTGTCGAATATTCTTATGAATTGAATTTTATGTCTTTTTTAGTAAAATTTGTCAAAAAATATTCTAAATTTTGTTTACAAACCAAACAAATGATCAGTGAATATATGACTGTAGTGTTGGACCGATAAAAGAAGATGTTTTTGGGCGATCACTGAAATCAACTCAAACTTGACTTTTGTTATCAAATTATTGAACACTAATTTTCTATATTACCTCTCCTTAACTTTCATTGAATCTTAATGTAAGTCAACTTTTAAATAAGTTATTCATTAGCCTATACTTTATACCCTTTATATGCTTTATACAAAATACTCTTGCTTAATTTCCCTAATTATAAAAGTTTTAAAGAAATTTTTTTTGCTGAAACTTTAAATTAACTTTTAATATCAATATAATAAATTAATTTGATCTAGGTGTTTTTTATAGAAATAATCAAAAATATCTTTAAATTGAGTTTTGTTTAAATATAAATGTTTTCATTTCTACTAATCCTATGGTTAAACAAAACTAATTAGAATAAGTTTAGATAATTAATTAAATTAAAAGTGAAATAATTTTATCAAGTTAATATAAATTTAAATTTTTATTCGTTATTCTTCATTGATTAAAAAGTATACTAGCTTGATCAACTATTAAGCAGGTAATTTACTAAATTATAGTTTCTAATTACTTATATAAGGAAAGAGTAATTTCTATTCAATTATTTACAAAGAATGTAATCTTTCCAAGATTATATTTTTTTATGGTAAGATTATTTGAGTTTATTTTATTAATAATTATTTCTCTTAAAAAACTTTAATTAATTAAAAACAATTGAAAGGATTTATTGAAATTCTAAGAAAAAATACATTTACTTAAGGAATGTCTAATTCTATTCATTTCTTCTTTTTCTAATCTAAGACTTAATTTTGACATTAAATGACATTAAACTGTATAAGTGGTCCGCTCTGGCATTAGCCTGGTATGAATTACTTATGAATTAGTGATCCATTTACTCGTGAATAAGATTTTTACAAAACTTAATCAAAGTTTAGACACTTTTTTACTTAAGTATACTTTTAGACACTTTAATAACGGAAATATATTTTTTTTTCTTTTATTTTTCATATTTTTTGGATAAAATATTAATCTTTAGTTTTATTTCATATATTTTGGACAACGAATTGCTTTTCTTATTATTTCGTACGTCTCAAGAGTAGATTTGCATGGTATTATCTTGATTGGAATTTGAGATTTCTTTTCATTTTGTTGTTGTTTTAAATTTCGATAAAATAAAGAGAAAAATGGAAATAATTTTTTAGAAATCAACTAGGTTATAGTATATAAAATATGGTAAATCGGTTAAACAAACGTCAGTTCTCTTGAGATTTAAATATAATTATGAAAAGCGAGTAAATATAGTAATGAATTTAAATGATTTTTATTTCTTTCAAAAAATGTTTTATTGTTTACCGAAAATATTTTATAAAATCTACTGAATTTCAGAGGAAATTAAATTTAGAGAGAAAAGGAAATGAAAGATAAATTTTTGGCGGAAGTCCCAGCATAACTCTGATGACTCAGATAATTAGAGATCTGTCTCTTGGCCTAAACCAGGTTTACATAACTTAAACAATTGCGAAGTGTATCAATCGGGTCATAACTGTATTCTTAGTCATTATGTAATGCAATCACTACATACTATAACATAAAATTTTACAACTTAGAACTTTTTACCTTGTCTCTTTAACTATTTTTTCTAATTTAAATGAATAGTTAAATAATTCTGGTTCATTTAAAATCTTAACATAATCTTATTTGTTGGTCATTAACTTGTAAAATGGTTAAAAGGAAACTCATTTAATTATTTATAGTCATTAAGGAGTGAAATTAGACAAGAATCTCACTCCCGTTTATTCCCTTTCCCGAACATATAACTTCCCAAATCAATCCCGGGGCGTTGTTTATACTTGCCTTCATTTCTATTACTCTAAAATTACATTCAAAAGACAATAGTATAGATTCTATAGAAGATGTTTAAAGAGTTTTTATTTAATTTTGAATGAATTTTAAGTTAAATCATTTCTATTAAAATAAGTTTCTATTCTTTTAAGAATATTCTTTAGTTTATATAATATTTATATTCGATATATTTATTAAAATTTTATTTGATTTCACTCACATATCAGTGCTTTATATTTAACACTTCAGTACATAATATTTTAGAAAATATAAATAGTTTTAAAAATTTTCAAAATGTTTGACGAAAATTCTCAAATATGTTAAAAATTAATTTTTCTCTGTGGGAATGCCTTCATTCCCGGTAAAGTTTATGGAATTCCCATTCATAAAAATTTACTCCATTTGATCAGAACATTGATTGACGTTTAGTGAGCGATAAGCGTCAAACTGTATAAAACTTTATAAGTCTCATACGAATCGATTTTATGATTCAAAATATAATTAATTAATTTAATCAAATTTTATTCAACTCTAAATATGGTTTTACTTTAGTTTTATTCAACTAAAGTAAGATTACTATTATTTCTAAACTATATCCTAGGTAAACAACTCTTTTTTCTATTGATACAAAAGTCTTGTCTAGACATCACTTAATTGATAGTTCAATAAAGGGGTTAAACCTTTTTTCCTTTAAACCTAGTTCCTTTTCTATAATGTTTTCTATAGTTTCCTTTGTTTACAATTTGGACAACAAATCCTTTATATGTGAAGTATTCGCAACAAAATATTTTCTTTTATATAAAACAGAATTTATTGACATTTTAAACGATTGACAGTAATTAAAGTTTTGTTAAACTAATTCATGAGAAGAAAAGAGTAATTCTTATAGAATTGAAAATGTGTTTCAACAAATTTATCAATTGTGCCATCTTATGAAAAAACTAACTAGATTCTACTTATTTATTGAAAGAGCGAGGTTTAAAAATTAATTGCATTAAATGGTAATATAGTATATATTCACTAATAGAATTTTAAATGTTTTCTTACCAAGATTTGTTTTGAAATATTTAGAATTTATAATTTAAGATTCAATTTTAAAAGTAAAGAATATTCTTTAGTTGGAAAACAAACAGAATTTGTATTATTTTCTAAAAATATTTCTTAAAAATTTAGTTCATTCGAACGGAATTAATATTTGAATATAAATGCAATGCAGTAATCGTTGGACAGACAGACAGGTGTCGGCAATAATGTATATTTTATGTCATTATATTTTTATGAGTATATAAGCGGAAATATTATCCGGTAAAATTTTTGTGAAATATTCCATTCATAAGTACCAGTGATGTTTTATTTGGATAACTGAAATAATGATTTTTTATTAATATTTGTTGAACTACCAATGTTAGATCAACATGGTGATATGATTCAACATAGTAATGTTGTCATGTGTGCATGGTAATATTTTATGGAAACATTTTCTCTTGAATAAAAACATCCTCTAAATAAGAGTGAATTTTTTATTGAATATTCTGTGCCCTCAAGTCTTAAATCACTAAATAATCTTTTTATTTGTCGACAAAATTCGCAAACATTTTGATTCCGACGATAATAAACAATTCATAAAAGATATTCTTTTGAATTAAGAAGCACTAAAGCACCATGATCATTTTGATCATAAAACAAAAGCTCTTTCTTAAGTTGTCATCAAAAGATATCATCAAATGTTTTAATTGTCTTAAGTTTTGTTGTTTTAAATCAGTTTAACAATTGTTTGACTTAAGGCTATCCTTTTAAACAAAATTTTAACCAAATCTTCTCGTATATGCGTGATATAAGCATTAACATTAGCAAGCACATTAGACCTATTCATTTACGACATTTAGTTGATTGATCAAGGATGTTTTTTGGAAATGTGAGAAAAGTGTATTTATTAACAAAAGTATAAATTCCCTGAACTTTACTCTTGATAATTTTATGTAAACAAAATAAAGCTTACTCTTACTGTTAAAAGTATCTTATCTTGGTAAAAATACCTAGTTGTAAAAGTACTTAATTGTTTATTTGAAACCAGTATTCTGTCAATAATGTACTTGGTCAATGCATTCATTAAGTTTAATCAAATATTTTACACCCTTTGGCTGAATGGGTCGCCCTTTTAGTTAAGGTTCAACTAAAAGATATTCGTGCGATAAATAATTATACTATGATATTATGCCGTAATAATTATGGTGTGCTTTAAGTTAACGCTTCATAAATATAACACAATTTGAAATAAAATGATTTTTATTCAAAACTAATTGAAGATAAAACACATTTAAAACAAATTTGTTGTACAAAATGTATACAAAAGAGGAAGAATGTGTCCAAAATAGAAGTGAAGTCTTTGAAGTCCAAATAAGAAGTGACTTTAATTATGACAAAAGTGTTGGTAAGAAAAATAGGAAAGTAGTCTATCATTGGCTAAATCTTAGATGTTTACGTTAGGCAAGTTTATGTCAAAATCAGATTCTTTTCAGTTATACTGAGTTTCACTTAATTTATATTCAAATCATTGAAGTCTTAGAAAATTATTTTTCGGCTAAACTTAGATCTATGGCTCAGAATATTCTTTTCCGAAATATTCTGAGAACTCATTTACTAAAAAAAGTCACTTCCATTTATTTTTGTTTGTTTAAAAAAGACCTGTTTAAAGTTAACTAGTAACTCTAAACAATGTGAACTTAATCTTTGAGTGGGTTTATATATAAATCATCAAAATACTTTAATGCACCCATGGTCTATTATGTACCATTGTCTTTGATTCACAGTCTACAATAATGTGTAAGTTTGTATTAGTTTTTGTATCTAGGCATTTTATGTAAGAAAATACTTTGATACTCTTAAAGTTTTAAAAATTTAGCTTGGTAAAAAATCATATTCTCTAAAGTTTGTGAAATATCTTTATTTTTTAGACGAAAATTAGAGCCAAAAGTTTCTATTCTTTGTTTTGTAAAATAATCGACAAATTCTTGTTATGAATACAAACATTTGAAAAGAAAATTATTATAAATCCCTCGAAGTCTTATCTGTTTATTTGATCATGCTAATATAGCTCAACATAGAAAAGGATGAAAAGCTTAAGTATGACTTTTAAAAAAATATCTACTATTGTTACCCTGTTTTAATAATAATCTTGTAAAATATGAATTGAGTTATAATAAAATGTAAGTAATATATGTATGATATGTATGATTACCTCAAAGATTAAGTTAAGAGTCTTTTTAAATATATACTGACTTTGTATCAGCTAGCAAGTGTTTCTAATACCGTGTAAGTATACTATTATTCCTTGGTGATTCAATTTTATTGTAGGTTTTAATCACAAAGACTTTACATATTTATTGTCTTTAAGTTAGACTCTAACTTAAAGACAGTTATTTTGATTTATTGAATGAGATTATTATTGTGCTAGGTTATTCTTATGGATTTTCTTTATTACTCAATAATTATTAATATTTAATGAAAGTCTTGTAATTAATAAAAACATCTTTTATTTCTTAGAAATGAATTTCTTTTCTCAAAATTCAGAAAAATAAAGATAAGTAAAGGTTAATCGAAAATTGCCATTTGTAGCAAGTTAAATTATTTATAGCTGCTTAAAACTTATTATTTTGAGTAAATCAAATTAGAGACACTTTTGTCGGTTTATTTAATAATTCAGTTTAATATTTACTCAATTGTCAATTGAATGACACAATAAAAATATATTTTTATATATCTAAGGGTAGGTCTAAAGGATAGGTCAACCTTTGGTTACATAACTTATATTAAGATTACATCTCTTGACGTAAAGATTAGTTCCAATAGTTTTTAATATTTGTTTATTAAGAACTGAATTCACTGACAAATATTATTTACCAAGATCTAAAATTCAGATTAATTATTACATCTTTTTTACCAAGGTTTTATTATTTTTACATTAAATTATCAAAAGGGAAAGTCATTTTATAAAAAAAAACTATTACTCATTCAAATAATATCATAAATAAATTATTTTATTTATTAAAGGTATTATATTCTTGCTCATAATATTATATAAAAATAACTATTAATACCTTTCACATTTTAATACTTTTAGACAATTCTTAATGAATATTTAAATTAACAAAGAGTTTCAAGTTTGTTCTAGGTTATATACAGGAACTGACAAAATTATATGAAGATAAATATTTTAAGCTTACAAATGGAACTTGCTTAAATTTTCAATAAATAATGATTCATAATGTAAAATAAATTTCTATAAAAGTCTACTCTGGGTATAACTTATACCGTATAAGTTTTTTAAACAAGTTAGTCTTTAACACTATTCTTAAATATCGGTTTAAATTTTGATATATTAGAATTTGATAAGAAAATGCCTAGAATATCATATATAATGCAAACGTACAGAAGTAGATCATCTAGCTACTTTCATATAATTTATCCTATAATTTTGCCAGTTTCTTGCTTATATTGTTCTAGGTTAAATTATTGACACAATATAAGTGATTATTTATTAAAGTTCACAATAAGTTGATATAAGATATACAGAAATAATTCCTAAACTAATCGTCTGTACTATTGATCGTCTCATGTGATGAACACATGAATGAGAATTAAAGAATTTTATGGCAAATGAGCTAATCTTGTGATACAATTTTCATTAAATCAATAAAAACATTGAATGAATATAAAAAGAATTGATTTTTCTTTTCAACGAATATATAAGAACTCGATTTACAGTTTTAATGAATTTTTATTTCAATGAATACTAGTTTTTATTTATTTTAGTACTTTTTTTATATTAACTTATCGTAACATCTCTTAGAAATTTTGTGAAATTAATTTTCAAATTATTTTTATGAAAGACTCTTCTTTTGAACATTAATAAAATAGACCCTGTTCACTATTTCACTATTTTAATTACTTTTTTTTTATTAAGATTTATTGATAATTTTGGAAATTAATGTTTGAAATTCTTGCCATTAGCAACAATTATTGCTCTTGGTAAACATCATATTTTTCACTTTGAAGATGTTCTTCATTTAACTCTTGTTATGTTTAGTTTAATAGAATTTTTGTTTTAATTAACAGATAAACAGAAAAAAAGAGTGAAAAATGTATTTCAGCAAAACATCAATAATTACTTTAACGACGATTGCAATCATTGCAATGATTTATTGCTACGAATGTAAAGCAGAAGAGGACACAATCAGAGACATGGAGTATGAGATGGCCGGACAGTCGTCACCACTTCGTATGCCATATAGATATGGAAAACGAGACCAAACAAACACATCTAAAGCCAATCGTCTCCTCTTCTGGGAATCCAAGATTGAAGACCAACAAAAACGACTAAAGAAAGCCCTCCGACATTACCTGAGAAAAAGGGCCGAACAGTCGAAAAGTGACAATTTTAACGCTTTGGATAAGTTATTTGACAGCTATTAGTAATTAAATGATTTTCTATTAAACTAATCGTTATTAACATATCATTACTTAAAAGTGTAATTAAAGGAAAGTTTTTGTTTTTAAAAATAATCATTTAATCGATTATTATATTTAGAAATTTAATGTTAAATATATTATTGTTTTTTTTTCTCTCAATATCTTAGATCTCATTCATTGAGTTTTAAAGCGTTTCAAAAATTATTGTAAGAAATTATAGTTGACTTTAAATGTTTTTTAAGTCATAATTTAATTCATAAATTTTATTATTAAAATAATTTTACATCAGTTATATATCCAAGATTACCTAAGACATACATGGTCAATCATTCAATTAATATAATTCAAAGGGAATTTAATTTTACGATTAAGAGTTGAATTGATTTGAATTAATTTGAATTTATTGCTATTAAAAGATGAGTACATTTCCAACAAATTAATTCTGATCTCTAAATGATGTCGTCTTTTATACAATTAAAATAAATTCCAATTAAACTAATGTTTTAGTTTAGCCCTAACTTATAGTTCGTGTCATAGAATATAAGTTTGAATAAAATTAAAAATTTATTAGAAATGTCCTAAACTTTATTTAAAGATTAATATCTAATAAACAAACTAAGCAATGAACATTGATTCATATTTGTGCTTAGTATAGCCAAGGTTAGCCAAAACATTGTTAAATTATTTCTGATTATAATAATTGTATAAATGAATATTTGTTGAGTTATTCTTATTATCTGTTCATTCATTAAATAAAAATTGTAAAACAAACTCATATCTAATACTTTAATAATAATTTATACCAAGATCAATAATAACAAGAGCCAATCAAAGGTAAGTTTTTATTTATTGACTAAAAAAATACTCCATTTAATACCTGATTATCTTTAAATTTATCGAAACTAATATTATTTTTTATAATTAATTAAAATTTTCTATTAATTAAGTTTGAAATTAAGTTTACTTTATTTTTGTTTGAGCAAGGATAAAAAGTGATTAAATTTTTGTAATAATAGACAATTTTTAGTATAAATAAATACTTATCGGCGATAAGTTATCGGATTTCCTCATTAAAATGATAAAAATCAGAGTAAATAGTTTTGTAATTTGTCCTTGATAATTTTAATACATAATTTAAATTTGGAATATTTTTTGTGTCTGACCTCTC
>JAQIXI010002249.1:0-10833 GCA_034700165.1 Galumnidae sp. Gr-Ori-00277
CGATGTCATCCACTTTATAGGTTCTGTTGTTATAATTGGTCAGAACAATAGCACCGCATAACTGTTTCTTTGCTTCGAGCACCCATTGGTTACCACATCGTTGTCTGATTTGAGTCATTAATTGCAAAACAGTTTCGGATCGAATAAATTTAGTGGTCGTATCGATAACCATAAGAAGTCCCGCGTCGTGCGATGCGATGGCAGTGACTAAACCCATCAAAAACTCCATTTTGTGTTCAGGTATCTGTCTTCGGGTCGACGACTCGAAGTAATTGCGTCCAATCAAACTATAGCCCAAATGTTGTAAATTTCGCCTCATTTGAGTGTTAAACAATCGCAACACTTCAAGAGAACCCCAGGGTACTTCTTCTGTCCAACGAATAGTAATCTTCACTATTGTGTCCGGGTTGGCCGGATTCGCGATATTAAGCAGTTTCTCTTCTTTGTTTGGATCAGTTGTCTTAATGTTAGTGTCGCCATCAAAAATGAAAGCCTTTGCGAAGAGATCTGTCTTTGAATAAATCATTTTTCTTCGAAGAGCTATCGATTCAATTTGGGGCTCAAAAGTCACCACAAAATTGTTGATAATTACATTCGCTTTTGTTTGGAGTGAAATATAATTAGTGGTTACCATAACTTCTCTGCCAATCGTTCCTTAAATTAAACTTTCATTAAAAAACAGAATTCATTGCAATCAATACCGATATAATTCGTCACATTTTCGGGGCGGGTATCCAATTCTGGAATGGGTCCGCGAAATCCACCCCTTCCTCTGACCGCAGCGCCATTTCCATTACCATTTCCATTACCGTTTCCATTGCCATTTCCGTTACCTTTCGATATAATTTTAATTTCAATTGAAATCAAATATTAAGGAAAGGGTTACCCTCGCCATTGGATCCATTGCCAGGACCCGGAGTCGGAGATATTCTCATAGCGTCCATTGAATGCATGGTTTCTTCAATACCAGAAGGCGGTCCCGGGGGTCGACCTCTGGCTCTCCCGCGAGACCTTCCGGTAGGCAGAGAAGGCTGTTCTTCAGACATTTTTAAGGGAAGACCACAAAAGGCAAAACCAATTAAACTCTGACAAAGATTTTTCTAAATTAGTTTTAAAATCATTTATTTAATTAAAAACTCTAAACTAATTTTAATATAAAAAGTGTTAATTAAATAAAAACTTATAATTTTACCGAAAATTAATCGAAAAATGTTTTACTTAAATACGTTTTACAGACAAAGACTTTGCTATAAATGAGTAAAAACTGATGAAATCAAAGCTTTAATATAAAAGATTTGATACCCTTTTGATCAACTTTTGAGTCAATTACAGACAATAATTGGCAGTGTATTTGACACTCTGGTACTGTGACACTGTCACAGTGGCATTGGTGAGTGGCATTGGTGCATTGTGGCACTGGAACTGTGGCAGTGGTACTGACAATTTCGCAACAATCGACTCATCCTTTTTTTTGGTTTCTTATATTTGAGTCATTTTTTCAAAGTAACCAAAAGTTGAAATGACTTCAACTCTAAGTTTATTAGTAATACTATTAGTAATAGTCTATTACTAATAGTTAGTATTAACAAAACTTGATTTTTTGAACAATTTTTATATTAAATAGTATTTCCACGAATAATTCCACGAATAAAATACTTTAAAGTTTAAACCTTAATATTAAACTTTTGATTATTTTGTAAACAATAATAAATGTTATATCTATTCATTAATAGTTGACATAAAAATCTTTAATCATTCAATTTTTGATAGCTATGAAAGCTTTAAATATCAATTTTAAATTAATCATAATTAAGATTGTCCTGGTCATACACCGCTGAAATTTTATGTATAGAATCTGATTGGTATAAGCTTTCAGATGATACCAAATTCGTTTTTATTTGAGTTTCCACATTCGGAGGCCGTCCCACTCATAACTTTTCCCAAAATTAGTTATATTGAAAATTAGTCATTTATTAGACTATTTGGTGTCCAAACATTTAACCTTCAAATTCATAAATTAATGTAAATTAAGTAAATTTTTGTAAATTTTAATAAACATTTGACCCAAAGATTAAACATTAAATTCTTAAATAAAAGAAAATTGAATTTTAATTTGAAATATAGAGTTCGATAAAAAAAACCTCTTTAATCTATTTAAAAACTAAAAGCTAGATAAATAAGCTAGATCAAATCTAATTTT
The DNA here is from genome assembly GCA_034700165.1 of Galumnidae sp. Gr-Ori-00277. Lineage (NCBI taxonomy): Eukaryota > Metazoa > Arthropoda > Arachnida > Sarcoptiformes > Galumnidae > Galumnidae sp. Gr-Ori-00277. The sequence continues at coordinate 2,201 of JAQIXI010002249.1, forward strand.
TAACTTTAATTATCGTTTATTCTGCAACTTATGTATCCAAAAAATTATCATTTTAGCTTGTATGTTTTTGACACAATTGCATGTTATATTTCAACATGAACTCGAAAAGAAACAACCAAGATGGAAATTAAGAACATTTTTGTATTGAAATTCCCAAAAAAAAACTTTATTAAAAACAATTATAGAGTTTTTAGTGATTTTACAAAACTAAGGTTTTGAGAAAAATTCAACAAATATTTACTTTTAATCATTTTATTAAATAAAATGTTATCAATAAATGCATTGAAATAAAATCAGATATTTTACTAAAATTCAAATAAAATTTCAATTTTCTCATAATTTGATCACAGATTATATAATGGAAGTCAACTTTTAAATAATTATTTAACAATTGAACTTGGAAACTTAAAATTTAGTTTTTAACAATCAGAACTCAAATTATAAAAATTTATCAAGATAAAACATAAAAAAGTGATTTTTGGTTAAAGATTTTGATTAATTTTAATGTTTTTTCTTTTATATATAAAAATATTCTTCAAAATAAGTTTTCCTCCAAAATATATATTAATTACATAAAAGTTGAGAACAATTGAGAATTACTTTTTTGCTAATATTATATGAAGAGTGAGTCAAAAGGTATCGACTGATTGTGTGGTCCAATTGAGTCGACTAGAGTTTGTGCTTTGAGTCAAAAGAGTTTCTATGTTTGATTGGGAGCGGAATATTCTGGCCTTATTATGAGCTTGGATTAATTGGTAGACCTCTTCTTCTGAGCGACAATTATGGAATTCATTGGGAGGAATGGATATTCCGTGAATCGCACGAAACACAGTTTTACGCAAATTATAGAAAATTGTGAGAACTCTTTGATTACTTAAACTCAAAATCATATTCTTTATGCCCTGAATTCAAAAAAAATTTAATGATTATTATTATTAAAATTTATTACAATTCTTACCAAAGCAAATGTCGAGTCAGCCCTAAACATGTGCTCCCCGTCCAACACAACTGCAATTCTTGAAGAAAGTTCTTTACTGTCCGGAAGTTCTTTATTAATCTTCACTTTCATGTACTCAATGGATGGGAAAAATACACTTCTGTCTGGTTTAACGTAAAGAAAAGGATAGCCGTGAGGCGTCTCTTTTGTCACAATAAACACTTTAGGTCTGGCCATTTGATAGAGAAGAATAATAAGAGATGAGGCGATTCCGGCAACGATTCCATATTCGAGACCCAAAAATATGCAGACAATGAAAGTCGCAAAATATGGGATTATATCGATTTTGTTTGTCTGCCAAATAAGTATCGCTTCCGTCGGACGAACCATAAAAACGACAGCCGTTATAATGATTGTGGCCAACACTGTTTGGGGGATATATTGGAAATATGGGGCTAAAGTGCTTAATGCAAGTAAGACAAGTCCTCCGGTTATTATTCCACCAAAAGGTGTTCGAACTCCACTGTTATGATTGACTGCCGAACGCGAGAAACTACCCGTCGCTGCGAACGCACCAAAACAAGAGCCCAATATATTGCAGACTCCGATAGCAATCATTTCTTGTGTTGCGTCTAATTTTTTTGTCTCAAATGCTTTGGCGACGGCCACCGATTCCATGAGACCAACCAATGCGGCCACAAATATTCCGGTCCCCAAATCAGAAAATATTTCTTTAAACTCAACCGATGTTTCATTAGTTTGAACAGAAAATTGTGGCCATTGGAAAGGGGGCAGACCTGTTCTGATCTGACCAGTCATTGTGAAAAGTCCAGAATAATGACTAGCAACAAAACCTCCAACTATGACGACAATAGCATTTCGAGCGGTTATTGTCATAATCCAAATACTATTCAAAATTTTGTAAAAAATATTTCTCTTTCGGTCAACAATAGACCCAAATCTGTAGTCTTTAGCCAATTGTATGGGAATAAGAAATAAAAGAGTAGACATTCCCATCATTGTGTCCCACATATCAACATTTGTAAAGTTATTGAAGAACTTAACCATAGTTTCGGGAAAACGAGAGGACGAGTACTTCATTCCAAATAAGGATTTGAGTTGAGAGGAGGCGATAGTAATGGCGGCCGCAGACGAAAAACTCGATATAACCGGAAATGATATAAAGTCCACAATAAACCCAAGATTTAGAACTCCAAACAAGAGTTGAATACAACCGGCTAAAAATGCCAAGATTATTGAATATTGAATACCACCACTCATTACATAAGGCGCTACTATTATAGCCATTATAGAAGTGGGACCGACGGCCACATCTTTGCAACTGCCCAGAAGTGCGTAAACAAAACATCCCATAAAAGAAGTGTAGAGACCATATTGTGCCGGAAGACCGGCTAAAACGGCCAGTGCTAAGCCCTGTGGCACTATTGTAAAGGCAACGGATAGCCCTGCGATTACATCTCCCTTTAAGTCTGTCGAGGAATAATTAGGTAACCAACTAAGGAACGGGAGGCGCCGCTTAAGCTTTTCGCGGGTGAAATATCGTTGACCAAACCAATGACAACACTCTCCGACAGTCATCTCGTCGTCCTCTTCCACTTGAATTGAAAGACCTGTTCATTGATTTCAAACTCAGATTATTATCGAATAAAATATAAATTAAAGAAATGAATGAATACCACTGTCCGACCGCTCCCTTCCATTGTTTTGGTTGTTCTGATCATCGATTTTATTCGTGAAATTTTTAAATTTCGGGGAATTGTCTGAACCCAAAACTCTTTCATAAAAGTGTTTGATCTTTGATTCACTCATTTTATATCAAAGTTTCTAAAATTTTAAGATAACTAAACGCCTATTCATTCACTGATTTGTTTAAAACATAAAAACATTTAATTAATAATAAAAAATTAATTATAAATAATTCACTTAAAAACAATTTATGGGAAAAAAAACAAATTAAACAAATTTCTGATTAATTAAGAATTTTAATGAAATGTTAAATGAATTGTTGATCAATACTTGAGTTCAAATCACTTTATGAGTATTGGAAGAGAAGAGTCTATACGTATAGAAATGATAAAATGTTATCAAATGTTATCATCTCTTTAAGTATTCATTATTAATGTTAATAGATAAGTTTGTTTCACAAATATCCACATCATTTAGTCATATATTATTTTAAGAGATACACATATTTTGATAACATTTTTGAATAAATATTTATATGAAACATAATTTTATGAATTGTGAATCTTTACGATTGTCCTAGGTTAAATTAAGTCATGGAAAATTTTTGTATATACTTTAAAATATCCTTATTTTATTCAGCGATATATTTAACTAGATGATTAATGTGACTGAAATTTCTGAACTAAAATTGAATAATTTATTTAATATAAATTGAATTTTATAGGAAAAGTCAATATTTGTGTCCAAAGGAATCACTTTCTGTACACTTTCTATCAAAAGACAAATCTCTTACTAATATAAGATAATATGCTTCAACTTGTTTATCAGTGATCAATAATCACCAAGACACAATAGTATTACTCTTTTCAGCCTTAGAATTAAATACAGTAGAATCTCCCAGCTGTGAATGAGCAAGTGCACAAGAGAATCTTGCACAACTCAGAAAATTCACAACAGAGAATTAAAACCCCCTAACATTAGGAGGTATAGCGGGTCTGTCAAAGTATCATTGAGTTAACACAACAAAGGAATATTCACAGTACGGGAATTCACAACTCGGAGATTCTACTGTATTATTAGTAAGAGCAATACTATTGCATCTTGGTAATAGTAATTGATTCTAAGGTTTAAAATACTATTTTGCAAAGATAGTAGAGTTATATTATTGAAATATTAAACCTAGTTTAAAATAGTTTTAGAATTAATTAATTAACTAAAAATCGAATAAAAGAACAAACTTTGGCTTAAAATCAATTTGTTTACAATTTGTATCAAAAGTAAATAAAGTTTACCTAGGAAAGTACATAGAAAGTCCTATAATATAAAGATTTTAGAGAATATTTATCGAATATTGTCTATAAGTCGAATATGTACTAGATGCAATCTAAAATAAAATCAATGACTCAACTGTTAATCATAAGAAAAAAGTTTAATAAAAACAAAATTAAAATTTACAAGTTCATTTATATTGTGGTTACAATTTAAAAATGTCTTAATAATGAACTTGCAAATTTTAATATTAAATCATTGTTAAAATTAAAAGTTGTGTACTGTTTATAAGGTTATACTCCTTACTTAAATTGGCAAGAGCAATTTTAGAATAGCAGAACACTTGTTTTGTCGATCTTTTGATTTGTTTTACTATAAATTAAATAAAAATTATTATTATTTAAAGAGTTTACTCGAAAATTTTGATACGATTTTAGTAAATATAGTTTTTGTTTTATCTTTTGAGAGATAAAAATAATTGAATTAAGAATCCCTACAAATATAAGATTTCCTACAAATTGGATACTAAAAGCACTCGAATTTGTTTATCGATTAATTATTGATAAGATTGAGGGCAAACTTTTTCAGAGGAATGGGTCTGTTGTTAAGTGAAGGGAACTAATATTTTTAAAAATTTTAAATTCAGTTTCAATTCTCTCATTTGATAAATGTTTGCATAATTTCTTCATTCTATTAAACTCTTAACCAGGGATGGCCAAGGGGGTATTGGCCGGTATGGTATTCAGAAATTTTCAGGAAAAATCTGAAAAAGGACCCTTCTAGAAAAACGGAGCCTCCGGTTTTTCAAAGTTTTTGAGAAAAATTGTAAAATAATACGTTAAAAGTGGTATTTAGATGTTTTTTCTTAAAAAATCCATAGAATTTCATCATTTTTAAGGTATTTTATCAACAATAAGACCAAAAATGAACAATTTTGGTGAAATAACTTGTAATTTTTGACAAAAAATGCTTTTTCTTTAACTTAGAAGCTTTAATTTGATTATTATATTAATAAAACGATTTATATGTGAAAAAATAGCAAAATTTTGAGGTCTTATAAAAAATACCCCCCTAATACCCCCATGATTTTGACCAAAATACCCCCTTAGAATCCCCTAGAGTGGAGACCTTTGGCCATCCCTGCTCTTAACTTATTCTTATAAACAATAAATTCTTGATATGAGTCAATGATCGTCGCATAAAAAGTTTTTTGCCATAACTTTTGGTTAAATCAATTAAACAAATTGTTTGATCAAGGTTAGTCTGTTCTAAATACTCATTTAAAAAGTGATGAAAAGTAAGAGAATTTTTCGGCAGTTTTTAATCAATTATTTTTTACACAAAAAAATGAAATACAATTTTTAATATTTGTTTCAAAAATGTTTCAACAATTTTGTGTTTTAATTAAAAATTCAGAAAAAATAACATAAATTAAAAATTGAGTGAAATTTAAACTCAATTTAATTTAATTTACAAATAAGTGTTTAAATAATTTTGTTCTCATTTTCTGGCGATTTATATATAAAATACTGACTACTATTTGCTTCGTTTGAATTAATTGAAAGGTATGTGCAACTAATCATAAACCGGGTCTTAATTTGATGTAAGAAATGTGACAATTATTACAATAATTATTACAACTGTTAGACAGAAGTGAATAATTGGTGCAATTAATTACAATTTAAAGTTTAGAAAAAAAAATTATTAATTGTGACAATGGATTGACTCTCCATTTATTAACAATGACTGCAAATCGGGTGCCGGCGATGAACTGGATTTTGTAAATTCCTTAAGAATTTCGATCTCACTATTAGTCATAATTATAGCACATTATATGAAATTCTCATTTATAATAAAGAGGTTTATATTCTAAACAATGTCTTTCCCTTATCTTTAAAATTCTTTGAGACAAAGAGTCCATAACTTAAGGGCCGGCATTTATTTGCAAACATTTAAGCAATACTTGTTGTGATTAGCATTACATCCATTTATTACATTATTTATAAGTTTCATAAAATCCAATTTAAATAACAATTGAATAAAAAGATAATTAAGAAAATCTCTGATTTAAAGATAAAAACATTTCATAATTGAATTAAAATAAAATTTTAAATAAAAATCAAAAACAAATGGAAATTCTATCCTTTGAAATGACTTCAAATTCATAGTTTGTTAAACAAAAAAAAATTAATATTTGTTTAAAATAATTCTTTTTTTTTTTGTATATTTATATGTTTTATATGTATATACGAAACAAATTAAAAAATTATTGAATAATTTTGGTATTAATATATATATATTTATATTAAATAAAATGTATATTTATATATCGAAGCACTTCATGGTATGAAAACAATTAGAATTTATTCAATAATTAGTCAATAATTTTGCTCTTCTTTTACACTAATTATGGGATGAATTTGTGTTCGATTTTTAATTGTCGATGAATTCTGTTATGCAAAGGGGGCCCTCCCGGGGGTACAATTGATAGTACAATAGATATTTAAGTGACAAATAATATTCTTAGTTAGCGCTCACTTTTGTTAAGTGTGTTATTGAGTACAGATTTACAAATAACTTATTTATGACTTAATTTTGTGTAAATGCAAACAATTGACTCGAATTGAAAAGCAATTCGATATAGAAATACATAAGAAGTAGAAATGGATGTGAATCTCATGCATAGTGTGAGCGGTCATCAAAACTATCGAAATTTGATTTCGATTCGATTGTTTCAACAATTCATGACTCAAGAGGTTGTGATAACCATCAAATACACTGAATTTAAATTATAATTAATTAACTATTATATTATATTTGGTGAGTGCTCTCATTCGCCACTAATGGCAGACATTCTTTAAATTAAAGACTAAAAGACTAACAAAACAAAAGCCGGTATTAAATCATTTGTTAAAATTTAATCGAATTTCATAATAAAATTCATTTAAAATCTGAGGATATTTTACTAATTCTTTTTTAATTATATTTAAAAAAAATTAATTTGAGTAAAATTTGTTAATTGACCGGCAGTTCAACATTAAAAGGTTTTTTTTGAGTCAATTCTATAAACTAAGAGAAGAGTCTATAAAAGGGGTTAAAATATGAGACTAAAATCAATGGAGAAATAATTCATTTATAAAATTAGAATTAAATAATGAAATGACTCTAAACGCCATTAAATCAAAATAAAATTTGTGGCAAATTATGATAAATTCACTAATAATTAGTAATAACTGAATAAGTGCTCCAAAAATTTGTTTCTGAGATCTGCAGTCAATGAATTGACTAGAGTTTTATCGAAACATTTTTCAGGGCCTTTGAGTCCATAACTTATGACCAGAATATCAATCATATTATTATATAGTTTTTCAAAAATATTGTTTTGATAAAAAAACTAATAAAACTTAATTTCAATGTTTAGAAGACTCGAAGGGCTCTCAAAAACAATCGTTAAAATGAATTACAATTAAATCCATCGATGAATCCAATGGCCGATCGATTCCTCAAAATGTGACAAACATTCAGAAATTTATAGTAATTAAAACTAAAAAACCGGAAGAGTTATGTATTGAGACCATCACATGAATAGAGGCCTGGATTGAACGAATCATTAGTAAAGGTGAAGCCCCTAAATTCTTCCTGATTAATGCTTCGCAACACTTCGGAATTCACTGGAGTTAAAACTGGCTCTTCTTTAGTGAAGTCCTGATCGAAGTTATTTACGTCTCTTTTTGTTTTCTTTAGAAATAATTTTTATAAAAAATGAGTCACAAATGAGTCACAGAAATAAAGTGTTTGCTTACAATCTTCGGTCGGAAAGGAGTCTTCACTTTTTTGGCCTGAAGTGCTTCCCAATCAATGTCTTTAAAGAAGGCGTGATTTAAAATTGCTTGCTCTCCGCCCTGAGTCACTACACATCCCAATCTTTTTGCAGGATTTTTAGTCATAAACTGATAAAAAATGTAAACATTCAGTCTTTTTGATAGTTTAGTTTAATAATTCATTTTTTGTTTACCCCTTTGAGTATAGAAACGGCTTCTTTTGTCAGCCAAACCGGATATAAGACATCGTCGTGAAGGATAGACTCAAACAGATCGTCCTCATTATCAGCTTCGAAAGGCGGCTGTCCGGCCATCATTTCATACATTAAAACCCCTAACGCCCACCTTTTGGACAAAATTTAAATTTTGTCAATAATTTAATTAAATGTTTAATAAATACCAGTCAACAGACGGTCCATATTCTAATTCCTGAAGTATTTCTGGTGCGATATAATCAGGAGTACCACAAAAAGTAGTTGTGGTGACGCCATCAATAATACCCTCTTTGCACATTCCAAAGTCGGCTATCTTGCAGTGGCCGTCACTATCCAGAAGAATATTATCTAATTTCAAATCTCTGTTAAGAAAAGAGAATTTTATTGTAAATCGAATGCAAACAAAATTGAGAAAATACCGATAAATAACACCATTTTTGTGCAGGAACATTAGAGCTAATGTCACTTCTGCTGCATAGAAGCGCGCGCGGGGCTCATCGAATTTCCGGGACTTTTGGATTTGAAACATGAGATCTCCGCCGTTCACGTATTCCATCACAAAGAATAGGCGATCCTTTTAGTCAATGAATAATTTCATAATTTGTTTTCAAATATAATAAATACCGGCGTTTGAAAACAGGAGTGCAGTGCAGTCAGGAACGGATGCTTTGCTGAAAGCGCTAA
>JAQIXI010002250.1:0-10827 GCA_034700165.1 Galumnidae sp. Gr-Ori-00277
TCTCTCTCTCTCTCCCTCCCTCTCTCTCTCCCTCTCTCAACTGTAAAGAATTATTTTCATTATACGAATCGATAGGAAAAGTAAAAAAGTGTTTTTGATTCACAAGATTTGTGTCTAAATCTAATGTTGAGAAGAAGTCGTTAGAAATGATATGAATTTTGTGTTACTTTAAGTGAATTTAATGAAATCATTTGATAGTAGAGTACGTGACGACAGTCTCTTCGCTACAGTTATCTATAATCTGATACTAATTAGAAGTGTTTTTATTTCCATTTGTTTGTCTTTTAGTTTTTACTCCTCATTAGTAAATACAGACATAATTTAGATGCAAATCAGTATCGCATTTACTAATGAACACTTTTAGCACTAATGTGTCCCCGTCTCAATTAAGCAAGACCATTTTCCATTATATTGTCATTGGTTAAATAAGCAATTTAAAGACGAAATAAATTAATACTCAGTGAGCTTGGTTTAATATCTATTTAGTTTTTAAGAAGTAAAGGAATATTAAGTTAATTGAGCAAGATTGATTGCACATTCTTTCTGATGTATATAACACTTGTATTCAATTTTAATCAGATGTCAAATGCGTCTAAAAAAACAGTAATATCTTGTAATTAATGGTCTAATACTGACATCATTTATTGACCTGACTCACAGTCTTATATTCGCATTATAAATACTTTTATAGCTATTGATCCGATGGCCACCAAGATGGAAAAAGTGGCAGGGTCACTAAAAGTGGTGATCATAATGATTTTCACTACCGGGTTATATTCAATGCTGAGTCTTCTCTTATCAACCAATTGTAGAACGCATTGCAATACCTTATAATATGTTCGACTTAAAGGTTATTATTATTAACCTTTTAGTCGACATTTTTTTAATCCGTGTTTTACAACAAATCCGTATTTAATAACTCTAAATGACATATAGATAGTTATCAAGGATTTTTTGATTTATTATCAATACCAGTAACTTGTATAACAGGCACATTTGATGTATAAGCATTTTCCTAGACAAGTTTTCTTCATAAGCATCACAATACCATCTTGGTCATATGGTGTTTGAGTTAAACGGTAAATATATGTGGAAAGTCAATGGAAAGTCACCGGAAAATAATGATCGAAATTAATTTAGAAAATATTTTGCTTTAATTTCGAGTAAAGCTTTATTCAGGGGTAACCAAAACGAGCAGTCACCAAATTATTTTTGCTAGATTAACCCTAAGGATAAGCTAATGAAAACTCTTCAGTGCTTTAAATATTGAATATTTTGTGAACAAAATTTTAAAAACTTTTCTGTTTTGAATATTTCTAAACAAATATTGAAAACAATTAGTTGTTTCGCATTCTTAAGAGCTCTGAACAGTACTCAATATCACTTATTTTTGCAGGGTATTATTATTTTGATCCTATCTGTAAAGTTATTTTCCCTTAGAAATAGAAAAACAATGATTACTTTTTGGAGTGTTATGTTGTTGCCTTGCTAGTTTTATTGTTCTTATGTGTTGCTATAAAAATATATTTTATATTTATTGATAGAAAACTTGTGTTCGGAATTCGAATTCAATCAAATGTTTGACATTAAAAGAAGTCATCCAATAGTTTCCAATACTTTCAACAAAATGTTTACTAATTTCATGTAATTTATTTGAAATAATGTCAACTAAAATGAGTAAATAAGCCATGAAATCCCAAACTATATCGATATCTGTATTATTTATCTGGTCAAACAAATATAAATGACCATGGTCAGATAACCATTACCACAGAATTCAGATGAGCTATAATTCAATTGTTATATTTATGATATTATCTAAAATTAATCATGGACAAATAAGATTTCTATGTAATCATTAAATATAGGATTTTGTGTCAATAATTAAGAAAAGTCTTATTTGTTAATAGTGTGACCACACCTTTAATTCTTGAGATTAATTTTTATCAGATACCAGACTAACCTGGATAATACTGAAGATGAGTTTTGACATTTGATTTATATAAAAATAAAATTCAATTCTAAACTTAAATATTAATAATTTTATTGTTAATTAAATTTTTAAAAATAAATTTCAAAAATTAATTATTCATAAAATTAGAAGAAAAAGAAAACTTTAATTATTTTAAATGATTTTAATCATATTTATTTGAAAACAATTCATTTCGAATATAATTAAAAAAATTTTATTAAAATCCATATTTTTAAAAACTGGAGATTTTATTCTCTAGGTGAAATACAGGCCTAAATCTTAAACGTGGAGACCCCGCAACTGGAGTTTTGGTCACTCTATTTGACAATAGTGTTCATAGGATTGGCTCAAATTTTTCATTTCAATTCAAAATCAATAATATTTTTATAGCGAGTGCTGTCAAAAGACATTAACCGCTATTATTATGTCTATGAAAAGGAGTTCCATATATTTATCACATCCGGAATCAAATATAATAACAAATGATTTACTGAAATGAAAACTACTGAACATTTCATTAAATTAAGGGATTATTTCTATTTTCAGACAATATTTCACTATTGAATGAAAAATACTTTAATGCAAACATTAAGTCAAAAGCCGTGAAAATTGAAACTTGCTAATTTTTTAATAAAGAACTACTTAATTAATTTGTTGAAAGTAAAGGCACACAATTCATAGTTATGAGGCACTCAATTATATTTGAAATATTTCACTCAAATTAATAGTTATGTAAAACCATTCTTTACAATTAATTATTTTCCTTGATAACTATGCATCAATGATCTTGGTATAATTTCTCTAAACCTTCTTAATGTAAAGAATGACATCTAATGATTAAAACCATTTAATTATATATTAGGTTTCCATTTGCCTCAAGTAAATTAACAAGATATGTTTCGTTGACAATTATGCTTAATCTCCATATTTATTATCAAAAGAAGAATTATCATGATCATTTCAAGCTCTAATAGGATTAATAATTATGTGTTCTGAAGACTCTATTATCATAAGTTTATGAGTTTTATATAAAAGAATAGTCCTTGAGCTAATACAGAATTATGATCTAGCCTCTTATTATGCTAAAAAACTAGAATATCCTTGCTCACTATCTCTAGAGAGTCAGATGTTTTCGTAATTTAATGCAATAATAGTCAGAATCAGAATTTCCAATCGAAAAATGAGACATAATTTTAGTTCACTTCAAGTATACATCAAATGATTGCCATATAATTAACAGAAGATTTTATTTCTGTAATAAAGTTTAGGCTCCAAATGTCATAATATTCGGTATTTTGTCGTAAAATACGTTCTCTGCTTAAAATGGTATCACTATTATGTAATATAAACTTGGCCATAAACATTTCGCCGAAAGACTAGTTCTCGAAACAAAATTCACCAGGATTTAAAATAATGATATAACAAAATATAAGTAGTCAAGGATATTAACCAGAGACGAGAATTTTTTCTTGGATTTAGCTCATTAGGGGACCAAAAGGTTTTTTTTTACATTTTTTAAAAATTTGAAACAAAAATTAAAATAAAAATTTTATCTCTATTAATCCAATTAAAGTTTTTTTCTCATTTATCTCGTCTGAACTCGTTGATATTAACACTGAGCACATATTCCCAGTCAAATTTGATAGTAATGATATCATTGTTTCCAGTATTGATATATGATAATTGGTTAGCTTTTCATATTATATATTTTTAATTATAACGGAGTATATGTATTTGTTTTTTACATGTCATCCCACCCACCCACGTTGGTATTATTTCCAAACATTATTTAAAAGTTACAGTTTTATCAAATAAACACAATAAATTTATATTTATTATAGTCATATACATGTACATGTTTTATTGATTTAAAATTTCACCTTATTAATAATTTAAATAAATTAAATAATTAATAAGTAAGTATAAATTACGTGAAATAATTTTGTTTTTCAATTTAAAACTGTAAATAATTCTAAATTACAATATTTATAAACAGTAACTTTATAACTCACCTTTAATATGGCATATATAATGAAGTGTAAAATTCTTATTAGTGGAATACTTCACTAATGAAAGTGTTTGTAAACTTTTGCCATTTTATTCATTTATGAAAAATTTTAAATTATTTTTTGTACATAAATATACCATGATTAAATAAATAAATTGATTAAATTTTATATTTTATGTCTTAAAGTCTGTCGAATAGTCTTTCGGTAAATTGTCTTTCGGCGAATCGAATAAATCCCATATAAAACTATATTCTGTATAATAATTGCAAGATAACAACAAAAGTTTCTAATTAATTCATTTATGATTCTATTTTTGTCAACTAAACCTGTTCTAATATAAATGACCAAGATTTATGTGTGACTGAAATCACAAATGTTTGCTATTTCTTAGAAGACGTGTAGAGTGTTCTTCAAATCTCTTAATAGATTCGAGGTCTGACCAAAAAAATGGCTCAGAATATATAGACTATAACTGCAATACAGTTATATAACATTTGTTAGAAAAAATAAAATTTCAATTAATTCTTGTAATCAAAGATATAAACTATGAATGAAATGGAATGTTATAAAAGTGTGTCGAAAGTATAGGTATTTTTATAAGTATTTCTCATTTATTAATTTGTTGCATGTTCATTTTGTCCATTTTCTTATATTTTTATCCAATTATCAAAGGTTTTAATGACTACTAAATTCCTAAGAGTTTTGTTGAGTAAAGCCTCAGTTATAGCGTTGATGCGTATAATCGTTGCATATTTTGGCTTGTGGTCAAACTAACCTAGGTGCAATCACATGAAATAATTTGATAGCGATTTGAATTCCAGACGATTGCCATGAAATGAATACTGCAGTGGTTTTGTATGAAATCCAGGGATTCACTCAGCATAGAGTATATAATTTGAAAAATCACTTAAAGCGACCAAGATACACTTCTAAATAATGTTCATTTCTTTAAGACTTAGATGAGATTCTGGATAATTCTGTTAAGTCAGTACATGAGATATATTCTAGCATATAAGAGCTTAATATGCTAATCTTATTATCTAGGGGATTTTTATAACGTGATTTATATTGTAATATACCTTGCTCATTGTTCACTTAATAGTGGAATATCAGAGGTTTCAGTTGTAAATGCATTTCAATGTTAAGCTCTTTTGAACGCCTAAAATGTGAATTCAAAATGAAATTTGAAAAAAAATGTTTACGACTATTCTTTGAAGGAAAACAGAGAAAACCTGTAAAATATTTGAAATAAATCTTATTGTCTTAACTCAATTACAGTATGAGTTCCTCATGAAATAGTGATGAACTTTTGCCTAAACCTACCGAAAACTGCTATACAGGAGAGAAACTGCACTGAATTTAGAGGACTTTTTGTCTGAATCCTAAGCATTATTCTCAGAGTTTGCGCTACGAATCCGTCAATGATTTGGTACAGCGATTGTATTAAACCAGTTTTGGTTTAAACTTCTGTTGCTTTTGATTGCTGTCAGTCTTCTCCTCGTAATAACACTTTTTTTCATGAAAACCGTTCTCTAAATTCCAATGTTTTGATTGATTTGTTGCTAATGTTGTGATCAGAAGATAATCTTTTTGAAGAGACCGATCTCTTCCATAATTACAAAAGTGGATCAGGAATTCCCCTTTTGATAAAAAAATACGCACACATTTTGAAGAATGGGAACTACGGGTCGTTTTGGTGGTAGCGGTGGTCTTACATCTCGAGGAGGGCATACGTGTGAGTAATACAAAAGATTTATGTATTTTGATTTGCGATTGACTTTAATAAATATACAGATAAAGAGTGATGTATTGCATGGTTGTGCATGGTTATATGTTCTGGCATTTATCAAAAAAATAATGCTAAAGTCATGTGTTTTTAAGGGTAACTTTTCTCGTGGCTAAAGACATGGCTAAAGGCATTAGACTTTTTCTCTTGTATTTGGCATCAAAACAGATGGTAATATAAAAACGGAAATTAATTTTTTGAATATCTCTGTCAACAGAATATTCTGTGCTTTACTCAAATAGAGTCTATTCTCGCGTATTATTCTTAAAACCTCAACAAAACTGATATAATTTGTAAATATTTGCCCAAGTTACAAAAATAAACATTTTGCTTGAATAAATAGAATCAAATTATTGGTAAAATTCGTAAAAAAAAGATTGAATTAAATTTTCCCCAAATTTATAGGAATAAAGTTTGAGTCAAAAAATCAATACTTTCTTTCAATAGGTTTTTACGGACGACTTATTCATAATAAAAATTACGGCTTAAATGAGTTTCAAATTAATGACTAATTTTCTCCTTCGATATGTCATTGAAGGGATCGTTGAAGGGATCGGACCATAAAATTTTATAACATATAAAAAGTTTAATTCAAACAAATCTTTCATTTATTGATTCTTTGCTTAATATCACAATTGTATAAATGGATCCCTTTATTTGATGTGAAACTGAAATACTTTTTCAAAATATTTTTTAATCAACAAAATTGATGCAAACAATAGAATAAAACCTTATTCTCATTGGGCTTTCAATAAAGAATCTAGTAAATATTTATCGTTTTAAAGTAATTCAATCTGATAGGTGATGTGCGCAAATTTTTAAACCTTGAGGATGGAGTGGCGATTATCTTGTTAGGTAATTTGGCGGCCATTAAATAATGAATTTGTGCCACAAGTCATCCTTTTTTTGAGATAATCCTCTTTAGGTTCGAGCAAATTTGTCATTAATAATTCAGAAAACTATCTAGCTAATGGCAGCGTTAATTAAACAATGCTTGGAATTCTTTCAAATTCCATTATAAAGTTTGACGACCATGTTGCAATTCTATCTTATGATAAATTGGGGAGAAATTCAATTGAATTGTGAAAAAGGACTGAAAATATAAAAATGGTTTTGAATGAAATCGTTTTTATATTCAAAAGTTTAGTGAATGAATTGAAGAACAAAAAACAATTTAAGTTAAAATATATGAAATATTTTGAGCCCTTTGTTATCGAATTGAGTGATAAATGACTTCCGGAATATAAAGCAATAAATATAGCGAAAGATTAAATTATGTCAAAACTCTTGATGTGCCTCAATGTGTCTAGGTCTTTTTTCCCACTAGAAACCTTAAATACATTGAATTATTTATAGCATGATGCTTTTTAGATTTTCAGCAGGATAATTGAAATCCAACAGTTTCTACTTCTCTATTGTGTACCGCATATAAGATTCAGTGCATTAGTATCTGTCGTTTGTTTTGATAACTCAATTATATGATTAGTTTTTCTTCAGAGAAGTCTTTTCAACAATTCTTTTATATTAGTTTTAAATAGAAAACTGAAGAGAAATACCC
This sequence comes from Galumnidae sp. Gr-Ori-00277, assembly GCA_034700165.1. Classification (NCBI taxonomy): domain Eukaryota; kingdom Metazoa; phylum Arthropoda; class Arachnida; order Sarcoptiformes; family Galumnidae; species Galumnidae sp. Gr-Ori-00277. Next base: position 7,326 of record JAQIXI010002250.1, read on the forward strand.
ATTGATCTGAAGATTTCATTCATTTCCCAATGAGTGCAGAGTTTGCGCTTCAAAACTAACTATTGATTCAATGGAAGGGTTATATCAGAATAGAATTTATCCTTTTTTTGTTTGCTTTTGTGTTGAATAGTAGCACACCGTTGTGCACAACCTGCTCAATTACAAATATACTTGCTAGACAAAGATCCATTTATTCTATTGAAAGTTTGCAAGATGTGCTCCATCTAAATTAAACTTGAAAATGGGAACCACAGGGCGTTTCGGCGGTAGTGTTGGTCTAACAACAAGGGGTGGCTATACCTGTAAGTTGTTTCAATGTTTTGTTTTAAAAACTAAACAAGCTACATAAAGCTTCAAATGAAATTTAGTGAAAGTGACATGGATAAATTGCTTGATATTTGTGCCGTTAATTAGAGTAATCTGTAATTAGAAAAGTGTTCATCAATTCAGTGATATTTTATTTATTTGTTTAACAGAACGGAAATTAAGTTTTTGGTCCTAATCTGAGCTCTACTACTATTGCGAAACCATTTAATAGTATTGTAATCCCGTACAGAACCGAACAGAACAGACCCGAACTTCTAAGTTAATAGGGATTACTTTTTCTTCAAATTTCATTCAGTTTTAATGTGTTTCAGATATTTTTAAAAATGGATAAATTGAATTGAATGAGCACTTCATGAGTGAAGGGACAGTAGGTGTGAGTGGGAGTCAGAGTCGATGTCTAAGTAATTGATTTTAAAAAGTAAATAAGATATCAAATTATTTGGTAAATTAGGGTTTTTTTCCTACATGACTTTCTTAAACATGCCAGGTCCTTTAAAAGGTCAAGACATTCGACTTGACTCTTGTACCGATAGAAACAGATTAATTTACCTAGATCCTAGGATAATCTTTAAATAAAATTGTTATTTGATTTTAATTAAATAAAACTAAAGTAAAGCAATATTTTTGTGTCGAATAAAATGTCATTAAAATAATTATTAATATTTATTTTGAAACTTAAAATATACGACATTTGATCAGAAAATTATTCGGTGTTTTGATGTTAAGCGTTAAACCGTATATAATTGAATTGAATTGAATTTGAATTGAATTTATTATTCCTTTAAAACATTTTTCAAGAAAAGATTTGGACATAAGTCTCTGATGAGTCGAGTATTTTATGATTAAAATAAATTTAATTAATAGTTTTAATCAAATTATATTTGACTCTAAATATCGTTTTACTAAAGTTTAATTAAATTAAGATGAAGGTTATCCTAGGTTAATTAATCCATGTTTCTATCAGTGCAAAAGTCACTTCTTTTCAGACGGCAATTGTCGTATTAAAACTCATTCTAGAAAAAGTGGTGTAAAATAGGAAAATCTGGTCAATACTTTTTTATGTTAAAAAAAGTCATTAATTTTGTTATTTTAAATTATTTTTTTGTTTTACTTCGCTTTTCAGAGAAGAGATAAGAATTTCATTTAGAAACTAAAGCTCATTAACAATACAATTAACAAGAATAATAAATGAGCAATGCCATTTAAATGCCACTTTTCGATTATTGAAGTTTTGATAATTTGACTCTTAAGAAGTACCTTAATCTGATCAAGGGAATAAAAATGGCATCTCTTTTGACTTACTGTTCCTTTTGATCAATGGTTTGATTAGTAAATGGAATAACAAAATGATTGAAATAAGTATTCGACAAATAAAAAGAACTCTCGAGTCAACACAACTAACCAAGAATTACATCTAAATCGATATCCAGTCAAAGCTCTCTCTGCCCTATGATTTGAAAAGAGTATCTCACGATATAATTCAATTAAGAAAACTTTTCAATTAGCTCAATATCCTAGATCAATTGGTTAAAGAAGTTTACTTTTAAATTAAATAGAATTAAGGCTTTTTTAATAGCAAGCACAAATTATTTTACGACAAATTCGTTTTAAGAGATTATTTTTCTTCCCTTTAATTCAAAATCAATAAAAGACCGATTTTACAAAAGAATTGGCTCAGAATAAAGATATGTTGAGCGTTAGGTTTTGCCTTATTTCCAAGTTTATTGCTGTGAAAATATTACAATTTATCAAATGTTGAATCAAATACACGAAGAAATCAATTCTCAAAATGATTTATCAGAATATTATTCTTTTTGTAGATTAGACTAAGAAATATTACCAACAATTGTCTACTCAATCAAAATAACGTTTCATCAATCATAGACTCTCTTTTTCCATAATAATCAAGCATGGTTAAACCCATCAAACCTACATTGAACTTGATAACTTATCAATGATAAGCCTTTAATCTTTTACTAAACTTTAGTTGAAAACACTTTACGATAAAAGTATATAACAGTTGTATCAGTGATGGCCAATAAGTTGGTTATCCCCCGGAAGTCAAACAAAAACTCTGTATTTATTTGTCTTCAAATAAAATCTTAAAATATGAGGAAAAGTCTTATATCTATCGAATGGATAATTCCGTTAATATTCTTATTGAATATGAAGTAAAGGCAAAAGAGAAGTGCTTTAATGTCATATTGAGATCATTTAGTGACCTCAGAAGTAACAGATTTGTCTCAAGTGTTTTCCTTTCTTTCTCTTTGATGTTCTTTTCGTGTTCGGGATTTCACCAAAATATGGTCGTATAAAAGGGTTCCACTTGCAAGTGTTAAGACTTGAGGCTCTACTGATATGGCAAGTGATGTCTATTAAAGGTGGAGTACTAAGACTAAGACAAAGTCATAATTTGATCGAGATAAGTTGCGATAAATGGACATGGCTATAGGCACTGAGGAAAGATTAAATTGAAAATATGTGTCTAACAGTAAGTTATCAATTGCTAAACTCAGGAGAGATTGACTGCTCACGAAAATACTTTTCGAGTGTATATTCTGTGCAAAACACTCTGATATTTATCTCATTTAAGGGCAACACTTATTGTCTTTTAAGCAGATCTTCTGAGAGATTCTGTTCTCAAAAGAAGATTAAGAATTGTTTTTGTTTGACAGTTCTTACCGTCGGTACTGAAGTGCAATACAGAAGAGATTCCCTTCTCTTTTTCACATCTGGTCTACTGTTTCGATAATAACAAAATGTTTCATCTCTTCTATCAATTACTCATTTGTTTCTTTAGTTTTGTGTCGTTGAATATCTCTAACACTTTTGGCATTCTATACATCAAATCAAATATCATTTATCACGGATTCAATGAATAAATCCGTCGCTTTTTCTCATAAATTTTGCCAAAACATTCTCTTTTAGACTCAAATCATGTTTTAATAGTCGTACAAAAAATAAGCCCTCAAACATACTATTCAAACACGATATTTGATAAATAGCCTTGATCAAAAGAATAGTAAAGATTCCTTGAATTAATCATAAATTCTTTCTTTCATTTCAAATCTCATTATTATTTGCTTTTAGTTTAATAATAAAAATACAAAAATAAAATAATAATAATAATAATAATAATAATAATAATAATAATAATAATAATAATAATAATAAT